>JBBUKS010499272.1:0-14459 GCA_038050645.1 Hedychium gardnerianum | reverse complement strand
GGGAGAGGAAATTAATATTAGGTTTATATAATAGAACTTTAGAGTACTTAATTCAACTTAAGTTTTAATCGATTCAATTAACTCTCAACTAAATTGATATTTCAAACAGGCCTTCAAAAAGCCTATTATTTGTATCCCCGTAAACTCCTCTAATTAGCTCCGATTAAATCTAGAAAAATTCTCCAAAATTTCTATAAACTTATTTCTCAGTTAACACATATTATTTTACTATTTTTAATTATCGTATTTAACAACTAACATGATACATCACCTAGAATACATGTCACATACATGTTTACACCTACAATCATACACATACGACACATGTTACAATATCTAGGATACACGTCATACACGTGTTCACCACACAATCAAAAATATACAATAAATGTTACATCATTATTGGTACATGTCACACATGTGTCCACATCTACAAATCATGAATAATATATCACATCCTATATTATCCAATGAATACGCCACACACGCATACACAACTACATGATACGAATAAACTGAAACTAACATGTGAACAAAAACACACGTCACACACATGTCAAACAACTACATGATTTCTCACTCATAAACATGTTCCTATTGTACACATCACACACGTGTACACACTACAGGATATAAAATCATTGAGACTACATAGAAATAAAACTGAGCATCTCAAGTACAAGCGAGCAAGTATACGACTACTCAGGTAGCATGTGAATAGAGTCAAGGTATATACGGCTACTATATCAATCTGAACTAATTAACATCGATTAATCATCCAATTAATCTTGCTTAACTATCTACTTCTTTAACCAAAACTAACGCAAATATTCCCTAATCGATAATCACCAATTAACCAATCAGATATCAATCAAGGATTAAATCAATTGGCATTAATCCTAATCACCCTTACCCTTTTGATGGTGGGCTACCGACGGTGGGGAGATGGACGGAGCAGAGGCGGCCGGAGTAGCAACAACAGTTCCAGCAATGGACGGAACAAATCTGAGGTAGGGCAGCAGTGATATCCAGCGGCTGAAGCTAGTGGTGTTGGTCGGAGCAGATTGTTGAGTATCAGAGTTGCCCTAAATGCACTATCTAGCTAGAGCAAGTATGTGGCAGCGCCGACGACGGATGATGGGTAGCTGAATTCGGCAAACAGAGAAAATCAGGTAGGATCTAGCCGGCGGCCCTAGATTTGGCCAGAGCACCAAATATGGCCGGAGGGAAGCTGGTCGAAGCAAGGATGGCAGGATCCACCCTAGATTTGGATCTAGACGCCAGAGCCATAGAATCAAGGATGGTCGGATTGCTGTGAGCTATGGCCGATGGCAGATCTATGGTCGGAGAGGGAAGTGCGGTGAGTGAGAAGAAGGAAGAATGCAGTGGTGACCGCGGCTACGGCCTGGCAGCGACGACAGGGCAAAGAGTGGGCGGCGACGACTGTGCTCAAGAAATGAGAGGGCGCCGGAGCAGAGATGAGGAGATCGACTGACTTTGTCGGTGGTCACTGCAATCGTGGATCAGCCAGTGGTGTCGTGAGAAGAGAGGGGAGTAGGAGGGTCGGCGGTGGTGTGTGAGGGAGAAGAGAGATCGCAAGTGTGAAGGAGAAAAAGATCGGGAAATAGAAATAAAAATATTTGAAGTTAGGTTTTTAATAATTCAACTTTAGGTTATTATTTATAACCTTAGGTTGATTGAATCAATCAACTCTCAATTAAATTAATATTTTAAACAGTATGTTTAAAAGCCTAATATATATATCTCCTCAAACTCATCAAATTAGCTCCGATTAAATTCAAAAAAAATTCTAAAAATTTTAAAAAAATTATGTAGATTTATTTCTCAATTAACATCTATTATTATTTTTTTCATCCATCCTATTTAACAAATTTAAAATTAAATCTAATTTTGTAGATTAGATTATATTTAATAAATTAAAAAATATATCATATTTATAAAAATATGATTATGGTACTGACACGTATTATTACTTAAATTTTGACACAATGTTAGCTGTCTAACCCAAGTATTATATTTTTTATACGATAAATTAAAAAAAAATCAAAATATATTATAGTTTTTTAACATTTTAAAAAAAAACTAAGGAAAATTAACTTGTTAGAATATAATATTAGTTGATTAATCTATATTTGATATTAAAAATTTATTTGATAAATTTTGAGATTTTCCTAGTTTCGAATTTAAAATAATTCAAATTATTTGGATTTAAATCGGGTTCGGTTTCAACCATAAAAATCCGAAAATAAATTGGAACCAATATTCTCCCTTTGTTTCTTAACTCGACCAACACCGCTGCCGCTACTTCTACCATCTTCAATATTATCGGACTGGAATTTGTCCAATATCTGATTGTTGTTATTATTAAATATTGATGAAAATATTTTATAAATTTAAAATTAAATATAATTTTGTAGATTGGATTATTTTTATTTAATAAATTAAAAAAATATCAAATTTATAAAAAAAATGATTATGTTGCTAACACATATTATTACTGAAATTTTGACAAAATGTTAGCTGCGTGTTATATTTTTTATATGATAAATTAAAAAATTTCAAAATATATTTTAGTTTTTTAACATTTAAAAAACTAAAGGAAATTTCCTTGTTAGAATATAATATTTGTTGATTCATCTAGATATTAAAAAATTATTTGATAAATTTTAGGATTTTCCCAGTTTCGAATTTAAAAGAATTAAAAATATTTGGATTTAAATAAGTTCCGTTTCAACCGTATGTAAAAGTCCAAAAATTGATTAGGAATCGATATTCTCCTTTTGTTTCTTGACTCGACGCTCTTCAACACTGCTGACGCTTCTACAACCTCCACTACTGTTGGATTAGAATTTTAAAACTTAAATATATAATTTGAATATTCTGAAAATTTAATTATGTGATTCAATAATTTATCCGTTGCTTAAAATATTCGTTGTTGTTGTTGTTATGGTTAGATATTGCAGAAAATATTTTATAAATTTAAAATTAAATATAATTTTGTAGATTGGATTATTTTTATTTAATAAATTTAAACAATATATATCAAATTTATAAAAGTATGATCATGGTGCTGACACGTATATTACTGAAATTTTGATAAAATGTTAGCTGTCTAACCGAAGTGTTATATTTTTGTATGATAAATTAAAAATTTTCAAAATATATTTTGATTTTTTTAACATTTAAAAAAACTAAGGAAAATTACTTTGTTAGAATATAATATTTGTTGATTCATCTATATTTGATATTAAAATTTTATTTGGTAAATTTTGGGATTTTCCCATATTCGAATTTAAAAGAACTCAAAATATTTGAATTTAAATCGGTTCCATTTCAATCATATACAAAAGGAACGATATTCTCCTTTTGTTTTTTTAAAATTTTGAAACTTGAATATATAATTTGAATATTCTAAATATTTAGTTATATAATTCGATAATTTATCTTATAAAAATGTTACTTAAATCATCGCAATACTTTTTAATTGTTGTTATTGTTAAATATTGTAGAAAATATTTTATAAATCTAAAATTAAATATAATTGTAGATTGGATTATTTTTATTTAATAAATTTATAAAAATGTTAAATTTATAAAAATATGATTATGGTGCATTGTTACTTAAATTTTGACACAATGTTAGCTGTCTAACCAAAGCCTTATATTTTTTATATGATAAATTAAAAAATTTCAAAATATATTATAGTTTTTAACATTTAAAAAAACTAATGAAAATTAACTTGTTAGAATATAATACTTATTGATTCATCTATATTTGTTATTAAAATTTTATTTGATAAATTTTGGGTTTTTACCAGTTTCGAATTTAAAAGAATTCAAAATATTTGAATTTAAATCAGGTTCGGTTTCAACCATAAAAGTTCAAAATTTGAGTTAAGAATTGAAATTCTTCCAATTCGGCGCTTCAACACCACTGCCGCTTCTACAACCTCTAATATTGTCAGACTGGAATTTTAAAATTTAAATACATAATTTAAATATTTTAAAATTTTAATTACCTGATTCAATACTTGATCTTATAAAAACATTATTTAAATCATCGCAAGTGCAATCTCTTTTCACTGTTGCTGTTATTGTTAAATATTATAGAAAGTATTTTATAAATTTAACATTAAATATAATTTTATAGATTGAATTATTTTTATTTAATAAATTAAAAAAAATATATCAAATTTATAAAAATATGATTATGATGCTGACACGTATTATTATTGAAACTTTGACAAATGTTAGCTATCTAACGGAAGTGTTATATTTTTTATACGATAAATTAAAAAATTTCTAAATATATTATAAAATGTAATATTTGTTGTTAGAACTAAACTAAGGAAAATTCCTTGTTAGAATGTAATATTTGTTGTTTCATCTATTAAAATTTTATTTGATAATTTTTGGGATTTTCTCGGTTTCAAATTTAAAAGAATTCAAAATATTTGGATTTAAATCAGTTTGGTTTCAACCATAAAAGTGCAAAAATTGATTAGGAATGGATATTCGTTCTTTATTTCTTAATTCAGCACTTTCACAGTCATTATTTCTACAACCTTCAACACTATCGGATTAGAATTTAAAACTTTAAGTATGTAATTTAAATATTTTAAAATTTTAATTACATAATTTATCCTATCAAATCATTGCTTAAATCATCATAAACTCAATATCTTTTTGTTGTTATTGTTATTGTTAAATATTGAAGTAAATATTTTATAAATTTAAAATTAAATATAATTTTGTAGATTGGATTATTTTTATTTAATAAATTTAAAAAATATCAAATTTATAAAAAAATATGATTATAGTGCTGACACGTATTATTATTGAAATTTTGACAAAATATTAACGGCCTAACCGAAGTGTTATATTTTTTATATGATAAATTAAAAATTTTCAAAATATATTATAGTTTTTTAACATTTTAAAAAATTAAGAAAATTATCTTGTTAGAATATAGTAAAATTTAAAATTTTCCAGTTTCGAATTTAAAAGAATTCAAAATATTTGGATTAAATGGATTCGGTTTCAACCATAAAATCCGAAAATTGATCAGTAACCAATATTCTCCCTAAACCCTAAACCGACATTGTCTCATTCCCTTTGTTTACCGCGACATCGCCACAACTTCTACCGCCTCCAACACCGCCGGACTGGTCGGCTGCGGCAGACCGCCGCTTCCTCCAACGCTGCCTTCTTCTACAACCTTCCGTCACTAGGAACCCGTTTCTGCTGCTTTCGACCCTCTCCTCCAATGGATTCTTTTGACAAAGGGTGCATGTCTCTCTTCTTTTCAAATTTATCTTCTAAAAAAAGATCGCTTTTTGATTCATAGTGAAATTGCTCTTAAGATCGAAAAAAAAAATCCGCTTTAACTGTGTTTTCTTGTGCCCTTTAGGTACAATCCAGGGCCTGATTTCGAGGAGAACGCGAAGGATCCGCTTGTTGATTTTTCCTTGACAGACTCCTCGGAGCTTTGGCTCATCCAGTGGCCCATCAATCAAGCAAGTATTTCTTTGGTTGTTTCGTCGTAGTTGGCTCGCTGTTCATTGTAAGTGGATTTTCATGATTTGGTTTTGTTATTATAACGGCAACAATGATGCAGTTACAACCTGCCGATTTTAATGGGAAAGAGATGACACTCAAATTACATAAGGATGGAAAGCTTGGTGGGTTCGGTACTTCATCTGGTAAGACTCGGGGCTACCCTTGGGCCCTTCAGATACCCGTGGTTGTTTCAATTGTGCAATAATTTGAACGACTTCACATTTTATTGAGATGTAGGTGCAATTTAGTTATGTAACTAGTGTCTCCTATTATATCATGGTTTACTATCTTATTTAACTAGTGTCTCCTATTATATCAGAATCGTAAGTTCACTTTAAGTCTCTTTTAGTACCTGAGGTTTAAGAAAATATTTTTAGAGCAAGCTACATCTATGAGTGTGCTAACATAAGTCCTTTACTTTTGGTTCAATAATTGCTTTAGTTATTCAAAGTTTTAAAAATTGGAATTTGTATTAATATTTCCAGGGAAGTCTTATGATTTGGTGAGCTATGCTGCTCATGAGCCGGACGCAACCGTATTCCTCGCATCTGGATCAGAGACGAAAATAGGTATGTGTTAGGCAGCCTTATTTCTCTTCCTGCCTTTTGATGTTTATGAATGCTTACTTAGGTTTTAATCAATTCAGAAACCATATTATTGCTTTCTGTCTTGACATCTGGAACTCATTTCAACTCATGAACCATTGTTTTTCACTTATTTTGTTGACAATGTGGAGCCTATCTATCTTCTCCATATATTTATGCATGTAAATGGGCTGTTAAACCAGCTAATTATACATGACCTCTTTCTGGCAGTTTGTATGTGTAACAAGGAATAAAATTTTATTTATCTTGTGTCTTTTTCTTATAGCATGAAACTAGATATTTTGTTTATCAAATTACATCTTATCTGGTTTTGGAGAATGAGCAGACGGTTTATTCTGTATCTTTGCTTACTCAAGTATGTTTGGTCATTCTCAGAAACAGTACATTTCTTAGTCCATATCTTTTGGCTGCACATATTTTCAGTTTCCACATAATCATCATCTTTGGGCTACCTCAGCTAGAACAATTTTGTAAAGTGAATATGCTCCCTGTGTTTTATCTCAATAGAAACTGAAATATGTGCCTAAAGAGTTATTAGCTTCGTGATTTTTTTATTCTTATATTCCTTTTTTTTGTATTAGAGATTCTCAGCTGCTAAACATAGTAGTTTCACATCTGTGATTAGTATATTTAATAATATTATATTAATTTTATATTGGCATTGTATGAAACATGGATCTTTGAATGCAAAAGGCAAAACTTGCCATTATTCATCAGCTATTGAGTAAAGTTGATGCCGTGCAGTGTTCTAAATGGTGGCCGAGGAGGCCACCTAGGTGAGAGGCAGTCATCAACCGCACCACCTTAGGCAAAGTCGGTACTTTAGGTGGTCAAACGGCTCCGGTGTCGGCACGCCACGAGCCTAAACGCATTGCTCGAGCCCGACGATGGGCCCGGACGCGTCGTGTTGTCCTGGAGACGCGTTTGGACTCGTTGCGTGATCCCGGCGACGCGTCCGGACTCGTCGCACGGTCCCGATGCGTCAAACTCGTCGCATGGACCACGGGTGAAATAGTGGTAAGAAGCCAGAGTTAGGTTTTAACTTGGGTTCAATTAAATAATTTAAGTTAATAATTTTAATCAACTCCTAGTTATGATTGAGATTATTTAAATAAACTTAATGAAAGTCTATTAAAATTATCCTATTAATTTAATGTGTATATATATATATATAATTTTATTTTTTATTTTTAAATATTTAGATTTTCTTATTTTTAGTTAATACAACTAAGGAGGATTATGTATAATATTATGTATAAAAATTAATAATAATAAATCAAGCGCTTAGACACCGCCTAGGCGGCCGAGGCGGTAGGTGGTCACTTACCGCTATCGCCTACCGCCATTTACAACACTACTGCCGTGTGACCTAAGTTCAAAGATGTTTTATGATCCTTTAGGCTTCTCTTAGATGCTGCCAACTTATATTATTGGACACCCTTGGAAGAGGAGTCTTAGCGCAACGGTAAAGTTATTACCGTGTGATCTCACGGATTTAAGCTTCGAAAAAGTCTCTTGCAAAGCAAGGTAAGGCTGTGTACAATATACTCTTCTCCGAGACCCCGCATTAGAGATTCTCAGCTACTAAACATAGTAGTTTCAGATCTGTGATTAGTATATTTAATAATATTATATTAATTTTATATTGGCATTGTATGAAACATGGATCTTTGAATGCAAAAGGCAAAACTTGCCATTATTCATCAGCTATTGAGCAATGTCCATTCAGTGTATGGTTTTCTTTTTCCTAACAATGATTTTAGATAACTACTGAAATTTTTAGAAGAATGATTGGAAATTCTATGCATTGTTGTTAAAACACATACATAAATTTGACATTTCTTAATAATCTTTTAGCCTGTCAGACTAAAGTTCAGACATGTTTTATGATCCTTTAGGCTTCTCTTATATGCTGCCAACTTATATTATTGGACACTCTTAGAAGGGGAGTCTTAGCGTAATGGTAAAGTTGCTGCCGTGTGACCTAGAGATCACAGGTTTGAGTCTCGAAAACAATTTCTTGCAAAGCAAGGTAAGGCTGTGTACAATAGACTCTTCCCAGGACCTCGCATTGGTGGAAGCTTCGTGCACCGGACTGCCTTCACACTTCACATTTTAATAATCATCAACCAAGTGTTCACATTTTAATAATCATCAACCAAGTGTTTTTCCCTTAACGAACAGTTATACTAAACCAATAAGATTCAGCAAGCCACCTAACACACAAATATACCATATGCACTTAGGAGCATATACTTCATTGTGAGGCTCTATTTAACCATATTTGTATGTCTTTCATTTGTTTTTTCACATAAATTTGTATAATGTTAAAGAATATTGTCAGTTCCTTTACTTGAGATCATCTTTCTTCAGTTGGGAAGATTGCACGGCGTGTATGTCTAGTTCATTATCCAGAACCCAGCGAACTGGAGAAACCTGAGGGTATGTCTCTGCATAATTTTTTTGCCCCTCGTTTCAATATTCATACGGAAACCTCAGCTTGCAATTTAAGGCATGTCTAGAATGCTTGGATAGTATGACTTTGCTAATAAGCTATCATTGGCACTTTGAACTCTTAACATTTCAGGTTCTGTTAGAAGATCATACCCTTCCTGTGCCACTTCACTGAGAAAAGATAGCAGGTCTCATGGTACCTTTGCTTCTGCATATGATCCTCAGGCACGAAGCACAGAAATGTCACACAAGTCCAAGAAGAGATATGAGGCAAGAATAACACCTTCTGAAGCATCCGCTAAATCCGCACAACGTTCTTCCCATGCGTTCGTTCCGGACAATGAAAATTCAAAGAAGAAAAAGGTCAAAGTTGAGGAGTAGTTTTATTTGAATATTGCTAAACAATAGAAAACTTTGTGCTGTTTCTATTCTCATGTCTAAGCAGTTGTTTTGATGTCTGAAATGGTTCCCAAATATGGTACATTCCATGACCATCCTAAGTTTGTTGGTTATTACACATCTATAAATTGGATTTGGGTTGGTAATCTTAGACAGCATAATATTGGAATTCTTCGTGACAATTATAAGAGTTTAAAAAGGTGAAACAGCAAGTTAGAAATGTGAAATATGTACTTATAATGTGAAATAAATCATTCTAATTTAAGTGCAATCTAATTAGTAAATTTGATATTTTCTAATAGCTTGAAGTCGTACAATAAGTTTGACATACCATTTTGTTATTTTCTGCTCCTTATGTTGTGGCTTGCTTAACAACTCACAGTGAGATAACAAGAATGTCACTAAATTTGAAATGTAAACATAATTACCAAAACGGATGCTATTAATCAAAAGTGACTTATGGCTTCCATGCAAAGGGAGGAGGGGGTGAATTGAGGAAGAAAGGTGGCACAGATGAGAAAATGGTGTTCTTGTCCATGCTCTCACTACCATTGCTCCTTGCAAGGGCCACCAGAGCAGCAACAAGTCCAGCATTGCCAGCCAGTGTTGGCTCGGTGTAATCTCCGTCGGTGCGAGTATCGAAGAAGCGGTCATATTTGTCAGGCCCGCTAACCATGGCCCCTGTTATGACATTAGGATTGGGTGCTTCAGAATCGCGCCACTTCCATCCACCAGTGCACGAGTACTTGTGGCCGTCGTGAGGTGTAGCAGCACCACGGTGATGAACATTCTTTGGGTACTTGTTTCCAAACCCTACCAAATAGCTTATGTTCTTTGGATTCGCTCCTAGGATGTAATTGACCTGCATCAGTTCATAACAGTATTACCAGTTTGGAAAATGTTTCACAAAGTTGACCATTAAGTCACCGATCGAATCGTTCAGAAAGAACCTGAGAGGCAGCAAAGCTGCGAAGCGTGCTTATGTTGAAGTAAAAGGATCCACAATGCCATCCTGGAACTCTACTTTCACTCATGTAGTCGGCATAAACAGATGCAAGGAAAGCTGCATTTGCAGCGTACTGCAATTGCCTTGGTTTGCCATGGTTCAGTTGAATTAGCCCTCCTATACATCAACATACAAGCAAGAATGGTGTAAAAGTTGATTAAAACAAAAACAAAACAAAGCAGTTCTTGTTACCTTTAGTCCACTTGAACACACGAAATTGGCGCAAATAGGAGCACATGTTCTTATTAGTGTCGGCATGAAACCTGCTGAGCATGTCTTCCAAGGGGTAGCCTGGATTCAAGAAGATCCTTAGCCTCGACAAAAGGAGGATGGCACCTGGAAGTTTGTTGTCCCAACTAAAAACTCTGAAATCTGGCTTCTTGAGGTCGGCATTGGCATTCTTATAGATGCTTGGATCAGTCGCAAATGCCAAATAACTATAATTTCCAGTGGCATAGTATAACCAAGCAGAAGCCCATATGTATTCATCCCAGTAGCCACTGGAATTATAGAACTGTGCTATCATCTGGTTTCCGGTGGAGTATGGTGCTTTATTCACTGTCTCTGTGGCAAACCTGTAAGCTGTTTTTGCTGCATCGACAAGCCTTTTGGAGTAAGCATTTTCCTCCTTGAACACAAGCGATGCAGCAGCTAGTGCTGCAGCCACCTCGCCTCCTAAATCTGGTGCAGAGGTGGAAGTTTGCACAGGTCGGGGATAGTTAATGTCTTCTGGCCTTTGCCAGCAATATCCATCGTCGGGATTGGTCGAATTTCTCTGTGAAATTCCCACCTGATGGCCACAGATGTCAACATAAAAGGCTTCCTAAATTAAACAAAGCTTAGATACACAGCTACATATTATCTTTCTGAATACCTGGCTATACATTTTACTTATAGATGGGGCAGAGGAATTGAAGGTAAGGAGCAAGTAATCGATGCCCCATTTGATGATATCCTTGATATGGTTGTATTCTCCAATGGCTTTATATTTGGGGCCATACTCTGCAACTGACCAGCTTAGGAGTGTCATGGAAAAAGCCATTGGAAAATGGAACTTCATATTGTTTCCGCTATCATAATATCCTCCAACCAGTCCACCTTTCACATCCGATAGATCTGATCCATCTTGTAGTCCAGAATCCCCTCTCCAAGACAAGGCATTGTTCTTCGTTAGGTGGCCAGCTGATTGTGACATCATATGAGAAAACTAGGATCAAAATGAGATCGTAATTCAAAGATGAAATGAGCATTTGAACAAATTCCTAGATAATATTCCGATGTTAGTTACATCCCCAGAAAGGTATCAAGAGATAAAAGTGCAGTTTGATCAATAAATATCAACTGGAAAGGAAAACAATTGTTAAGAAGATATTACACCAAGTATGTAATCGTTGTATGCATCTGTATCTTATTATTTTCTAGACTGGAGATTTATGCAATACTCAAACTAAATAGTAATCGAACAGAGTTCAAACGAAATTAAGAAGCAAATAGAAAAGAAGCTGTACATTTCTGTGCATTGAAGAATTTGAGGGCGACGCTAAGCGCGACTGTATACTTGTCTGGCATCGGCGCCGGTTCTTCGCGCTTCGCCATTCTCCTAGCAACAATCATCGAAATTCCAAACACAACAATCGCGATCAGAGCAGCGACAAGCACCCACTGCAAGCATTTCATTTTGCACACAAAAACACCAAACTCGGAGCACTTGTCCTTGTTCTTCTTTTTGTACTCCCGTTGCGCAAGAAGCCACCCGAGCTGCGTCTCGTCGAGCTCATTCCGGCGCACCGGCGTCGGCGGGTCAAACTGCGTGTTGCTGCTCTGCTGGTCCTCCGCGGGAGCATCGCGTTGAATTTCGAACGAGCCGCCCCAGCGATTGGAAAAGTGCATTGCGGAGGGAGTTTCACGTCGATTCTAAATGAAGAAGAAAAAAGCTATAAGCAAGCCGAATCACAGCAATGGTTGGATCATCCTACCTATCAAAACGCTTATATTTGGGAAAACCATGCAAATACGGCCAAAAGGATTAGGGTTTGGAAATTACCAAAGCTTAATTGATTATGAACTGGCTGGTGGTTCTGCTTCACTTCGCCAAGGTCAGAAAGTGGACGAAATAGGAACTGGCATGGCAAAAAAGAAAAAAAGAAAAAAAAACCGCGAGAGGAGGCGAATGCGTCAGGGAGTGGCGGCGGCGGAGGTAATCGATATCGACCGGCGAAGCGGCGGTGGAGGAGGAATACGAGGCGGCGGCGGCGATTTTAAGGGGATTCAGCAGGGGAAGAGTTGCACCGGTCCTTAATCCAATTAATGGAGCGTCCCTGTCCAATTTTGTACCGTTTTCCAAATTTGTAACCGTTTTGTGATTAGTAACACTAATTATATCAATTTAAGCAATGGAGTGACACCATGATTTGATCGTTTTTCAAATGAAGAGAATGAATAATTGCTAAAATCGAAGGGGTAAAGTGAACTTAAAATTTTAATATATAAATATATAGTTCTTCGTTATACATATTGATACAATCGTCCTTGTATTAAAGATTGATCAATTTGACTAAATTCGGAGTTACTCAAATTTTAGGTTTAATGTTTGAAAAATATGTGAAAAAGAAGTTAAGTAAGTCAAGGTTGAGAGGAGACTTGACTAGAAAAATTCTAACTGAATATTAGGCAAACGGAAAGATCTAGCAGAACTAAACAATAAAAAGTCCTAGTTGGAAACTAGGCAATATAAGTCTTAATGAGACTAGACAAATGAAAGTCCTAGAGGTGCTAGGTATTGGAAGTCCTAGTGGAACTAGGTAAATCTAGTAGGGAACTATGTTAAGTTCAGGATGGGTCAGCTGAGAACTGAATATTTAACACAAGAGAGAAGTCCTAGTGAGACTAGACAAACCTAGTTGGGAACTAGGTTAAGTCCAAGGTGGGTTAGCTGGGAGCTGAACATTTAACACAAGAAAGAAGTCCTAGTGGAACTAGACAAACCTAGTTGAGAAGTATGTTAAGTCCAAGGTGGATCAGCTGAGAGTTGAATACTTGGCATAAGAGAGAAGTCCTAGTTGGACTAGGTAAACCTAGTTGAAAACTAGGTTAAGTCCAAGATGGGTCAACTGGGAGCTGAACACTTGGCATGAGTGAGAATGTCCTAATTGAGAACTAGGCAATGGAAGTTCTAGCAGGGCTAGGCAAGGGAAAGTCTGAGTGGATCAAAGGTTGACCGGACACTTGGTAAAGAAGTCCTGGCAGGTTAAAGTTGACCGAATACTAAGCAACGGGAAATCCCAACGAGTCGCGGATGATTTTGAGATTGAGTAAAGAAACCCTAAACTCAGATGAAGGGTTTAGGGTTTAGTAATCGATTGAGTGATCGATTGGCTCAAGACAATCGATTAGGATAATTGATTGAAGCTGTTCTTGCAAGAATAGAAGGAGCCAGAATCGATTGGGCAATCGATTAAGGGCTCACTAATCGATTAAGGTGTGTCCTAATCGATTGCGAGAAGCCAAAATCGCGAGTGCACAATAAGACTCAGAGTTGATTGGTTAATCGATTTAGCTTGGTCTCAATCGATTAGGTTCAGTTCCAATCAATTAAAAGACTATTTTTAGTGATAGCACAGTAGGTTATGTAATCGATTGGGCAATCGATTAGATGATCGATTAGGGTCATTTTCATGAAAGAATAGAAAGTGTGGCAATCGATTGGACAATCGATTAAGCAGCTTTCTCTCTCGTGAACAGTAACTTTTGAATCGATTGGGTAATCAATTAAGAAGCTGGTAATCGATTGGTATGACTCACCAATCGATTAGGCATTTAAAATAAAGTTGTTATATAGGTTTCAATGGCTGGATCTGACGTGATAATTAATTGGGGGTAAGGCCAATTGATTGGAAACTCTAGGTCAGCGCAATAAAAGGCATTTTTGCGAAGGATTGAAGCACAAAAAGTTAACGTCAGTTCTTGCAAGTTAGGGAGAAAAATATTATTGTATTTTCAACCATCAAACGATATTTCCTAGCAACAAGAGATCAATCAAGTAAGATTCTTATTTGTATTTGTATTTACTTATGTATTTTAGATTTCTTGTTATATTTTCGTGCTTGATTTTATACGAGACTTTTTCATGGGAAAAAAGTTTTTATAATGAATGTATGAGTGAAGAGAATGAACTTTTGAATTAATCATCTCAAGGAAATAAAGATCAAGTAAAATAAAAATATTAATATTATTTCAAGTTTTTCACTGTAATAATAATTCAAACGGAGTTAATCATTTCTTAACTCTCTATCGATCCTAACAGTACATAGATGGTACATTTTTTAGAAATAAAATAACAACATTAATTTCTAGCAATACTCTTAAATTAAAGTTTATTTTGATTTTTGATAATATATATAATTCAATACAATTTGG
>JBBUKS010499271.1:0-35005 GCA_038050645.1 Hedychium gardnerianum | reverse complement strand
ATCATTGTAAGAAACCAGAGTTCATCAGTGCACTGAAAGAGCTTGCAGAGAAGAAACACAGTGGTGATTCAGTGCAGAAGGATCGAGTGATTGCATGAGTGAATTAATAAGCTCTTCGCTCTCGCATCTCTAATGTAATGCATAATAAAAAAAAATTAAAGTTCAAATTTTAACTACGGTACCTTATAATGAATTTTCCTTCTAATAAAAAGTACTTAACAATATTAGCTATTTAAATGAATTTTTATTTGTGCTTCTCAATTTATCATAACGGAGTGAATTTTTTTTATAAAACTAAATCTTAATCATTTTTTCCAATGCAAGATTTATTGCTCCTAGGGCTACTGTCCAGGGAAGGATGCTAAGTTATCACACAAGTATCCGCGATTTGATTTTCAACTGTATTTATAGAAAATTTTCTTCTAAATAGTACGTGCAACCATGAGATACTGGCACAGAACCGCCGCGAGCGATTCTCGATTTACCTTGACAGCCAGTGGAAAACTTTCGTGGGATTGGACTGGTCGCCTCAGCTTTGATGTTATCTGGTTCATCATTTTTCCAATGCAAGGTTTATTGCCCCGGGGCTACAATGCAGCAGAAGAACGTTAAGTTATCACTCAGGTACTTGTAGTTCAATCCCTAATTACGGCACATTTACAGAGATTTTTCCTTCAAAATGGCATGCAACCATGGGATGCTGGACTTCTGGGCAGCCCGTCACGAGCGTTTTCTGATTTACCTTGGTTGTCGGTGGGAAATTTTTGTGGGACTGAGCCGGTCGCCCCAGATAGGGCTGTAAACAAACCAAGTCGACCCAAACTTTGGGTGTTCAAGCTTGTTTGATAAGATAACCGAGTCAAGCCGAGCCTAAAATAAACCAAGCCTTTGAAATGATTGTTCAAGCTTGGCTTGATTTATTTTTTATGAGCTTGAGTTTGTTTAAAGCTTGGTTTGAGCTTGGTTTGTTTAGATGTTATAGAGCTCTCACTTCAAGCTTGGCTTAAGTTGGGTTTGTTTAGATGTTATCGAGCTCTCAATTCAAGCTTATTTGATTGTTTGAAATTTTTGCTTGTTTAATTGGTTATTTAGCTTGATAATTAAAATTTATTTATTTATTTTATTTAGCATGTTAATAAGAGTTTTATTAATAAATATGATTGTTCACGAACGTTGTTTACGAATATTATTCACGAACGTTGTTCACGAACATTAACGAACTGAACACATATGTGTTCAAGCTTATTTGTTTAGTTTAACGAGTTGTTCAAGTTTGTTTGTTTAATTGATCTTATGTATATTGAACGAACATAAACAAATTCTTATCAAATTGAACACCAAGTTTGTTCATGAACGTTTGGTTCATTTCCAGCCCTAGCCCCAGGTTCAATATTACCTGATTCATTATTTTTTTTCCAATGCAAGGTTTATTATGTCACCCAAGTATTCGTGGTTTGATCCCCAGCTATGATACATTTGTAGATTTTTTTTTTCTAAATGGGACGCCAACCATGAGATGCTGAGCTTTTGAGGCGTCCGTCGCGAGTATTTTCTGATTTATACGAGATTTGAGGTTTTAATTTAAAAGTAATAGTAAAAAAATTAAATTTGTCTTGAAATTAATATAATATGTATGAACCATACAATTACATACTATAAATTAGATTAAAAAAAATTAATTTAAAATTTTTTGGAGATTTTTTAATAAATTTTTATATTATTGATAACATGAGTTAGCCGATGCCTTACGGTTTCTCAGAATTTGACAAGCCAAAACAGCCAACTTAATTAATAAATACTTAATGACTCTGAAATATTAGATAAACAGCAAATGAATTATATAAATCATTTTAACATTTAATAAATATTAACTAAAACTAAATTGAGATTGAGTTTGAGATTAAGTAGATATAATAATATGTAAATAATTTAGATGTTTTCAATTATTTATTACTACACTTAAAATTCAATATTTAACTTAGCAATACAATTTTTTTTATTGAAGGATCAATTTATTATTGGCCAAAATATATTTTATAATTTTTTTATAAAAAGATTATACTATAAGCTTCAGAGGATGACATGTGTCGTTGCTCATTTATTTTATTAGCTAAAACTTAATTTTCAATTTAATTGCGTGCTGACTCTTGATTGAATAGCTTAATTGACTGATATTGCATGTTTTGCACATAAAATCAAATTAGAAAACCAGCCTAAAAATTTATCGAGTTTATTTTCTATTTTTTTTTAAAAAAAATACAAAACAATCCAGTTAATCTCAGAATTTAAAATTTTATTATTCATGCCCAATCATTATTGGTTATTTAATGAAATAATTGTGTATATTTTAATTCTTTGAAAGTATTTCAATGATTTAAAAATATTTTCCAAAAATTATTTATATATGTCAAATTTATTTATCATGAAAAATATAGTAAATATTAATTGATTTAATAAAATTAAGTTGGTTTTTCTTAATTTTTTACAAAAATAAAATAAAATATGACATTTCTTAAATTGATCGAGTTGGAGCAAATATATCTTCGTATGATTTTAATTCTTTTGTCTTTCAATTTAGTAATGATTATTGCGAACTTTACTTCCAACTAGATATAGTTGGAGACAATCAATCTTTTATTTTTCGCTTTTGCCTATCTAAATTCGAGTTCTGTTGACAATAAAAAAAATAATAATAAAGAGAGTGAAGTTTAAAGGATCAATAAATTAACAAGATTTAGTTTGAGAATTTGTAAAGAATTTTAACACGTTCATCTTTTTATTAATTTTTTCTTAAAAAAAAAAGTGAGAGTACTCTTTCAGCCGGGGAAGAAATTAGAGATTTTTTTTTGTTAAAAAGGAGTGAATTTTAAGAAAAGGAAATGTGTGGTCTTCATTTAAACACATAAGCTTTGCTTGCCTATATATATGGCACAATGAGTGTCATCTCTCTTCACCTTCAACCTTCAGCTAGTACGGTTGTGAGATGGAGAGCAGTAGAGAGAAAAGTATTGTGGAGTTTTTCAAGGCCAAGACCCTTCTCGTCACTGGTTCAACTGGGTTTCTGGCTAAAAGTACGTACTTTTATATTAACTGCTCACTATAGTTGTTTCGTTTACGACAAAATTATATATAAAAGAATAAGAAGAAAAAAACAAGCAAACAAATTAAGAAAGTGAGCTAGTGTTTGACGACTACTAAACTTGATCTTGTGTGTTTTTTTCTTTCTTTGTTATTTTTTTGAACGAATCAAGTATTTGTGGAGAAGTTGTTGAGGGTTCAAGCAGACGTGAAGAGGGTCTTCCTCCTCATAAGAGCTGCCGACGATGCATCAGCCATGCAACGCCTTCAACATGAGGTACTTACGTATCTATACGATTTATGTTCATATATATATCGACGTTTAGTTTTCTTCTCTGTTCTTTAATTCACAAGAAGCTAGCTAGATCTCAATTAATCTCCTTAAATTATATATAGCAGTCTCAAATGAAATGAAGAAAATAAGCACATGTAGATTCTAACTTGGTGCAATTTTCAGATTTTAGGGAAGGAATTATTCAAGGCCCTGAAAGAGAAATATGGCGACGGATTCCAGTCATTTGCGACGAGCAAATTGTGCCCTGTGGTTGGAGATATTGTTCATGAGAATTTAGGAATTCAAGATTCTAATCTTGTAAACAAATTGTTTAAGGAAGTGCAAATTATTGTCAACGTTGCTGCCACCACAAACTTTTCCGAGAGGTAATTAATTAATTAATTAATTTAAACACACACACACATACATATATATACATATATGATTGTTAATTATCAATCAACCAACTTTAATTTGATATGCAGATATGATGTTTCTTTGGGCATAAACGTTCTTGGAGCTAAGCACGTGTTACAGTTTGCAAAACAATGTGTGAAACTTGAAATGTTTCTCCATGTTTCAACTGGTATATATTTTTAATTACTTGTTAATTTCTTTTGTGCATCGATCTATATAAAATCACCAGATTTAATCTAAACTAATAATTAATTAAATACATTATTTATGTATTTATTCTCCTCCCCAGCTTACGTATCTGGTCTTGAGCACAGTGGACTCATACCAGAGAAGAGATTGCTCATGGGTGAAACTCTGTCTCTCAGATCAGGATCAAACTCTTATTATGAATTGGACATAGAAGCTGAGATAGATTTGGCAGAGAAGAAGAAGGTGGAGCTGCAAACTACTGATCATAATCTCACTCCACAAGCCCAAAAACTCGCCATGAAAGAGTTGGGCATGCAAAGGTTAATTTAATTATAAAACTCTATATAATATTTATGAATAATTAATTAACTATAAAACTAATCAAAATTTCACAATATATATATCCAAAAGAGCAAGGTTTTTTGGGTGGCCCAACACTTACGTTTTCACCAAGGCAATGGGTGAGATGGTGCTAGGGCACTCGAGGGGAAACTTGCCTCTGGTCATTGTGAGACCAAGTATCATAACGAGCATCCTTAGAGATCCATTGCCTGGTTGGATAGAAGGCATAAGGTCAAATCAATACAACTCGATCTCTATACTCAGTTATTAATAATTGCATGAGATCATGTGTGCATTAATTTAATTGTTGGCGATGTAACTGATGCTCTCAGGACAATTGACATCTTCATGATGGCTTATGCAAACAGGAAGCTCCAAAGTTTTCCAGGAGACCCTCAATCGACTGTAGATTTGGTACTCAGTTTATGTTTGAAACTATACTGCAAAATTGAACATATACATTAATTAATTAACCATGCATGAATGCAGATACCAGGAGACATGGTGGTGAATGTTATGATGGCTGCCACGGTGGCTCACTCAAATCAGCAGTCTGAGTTCATCTACCATGTTGGCTCCTCCACAAGAAACCCTATTACTTACGATTATCTACTGCAATGTTGGTTCGATTATTTCTCCTCAAATCCCCGTACAGGGAAGGATGGAAACCCCCTGAAGATCACTAGAAAGATTACTCCGAGCATTAGAACCAGTACCTTCTTAATTATGGTATACAACTTCTTATTACAGGTGATTATATATATTATATATATATGCATCTCAAATTAATGGTTTTATGATTAGATTATTCTATTTGGTGATTATATATATATATATATGTGTGTGTGTGTTTTAGGTACTTCACCTTGTTCATTTTCTGACTTGTGGATTAATATTTGGGCGTCTATACGATGATCTAAACCGCAATTATAAGTATTTGAAGGTTCTTATTGATCTTTTTGAGCCCTACACTTTCTTCAAAGGCCGGTATGTTTTGTTTTCATCGATCGACAATAAATAGTTATATATGAAAAACGTGATGATCTTGTTTTAATTTGGTGTAAGGTTTGATGATGCCAACTTGGAAAAATTAAGGGTGACTATGGGAAAGGAGGAGATGTTTGATATGGACTCCAAGCACATCGAGTGGAACTCTTATCTCCACGACATTCATATCCCAGGCATTCTCAAATATGAAAGCAAGTGACTAACTATATATATAATCGCATTTAATTTTACGAGTGCATGCATGTATGCTTGTTGTCGTTATTGTCGTTGCCTGTTATCTTTGTAATGCATACATATATTTTAATAAAAATAATCCTTTTGGGAGAAATGGTGTTTTTTTTTAACACTAATTACTCAACGATGAATAAGTTTCTGCCTGCCCCCCTGGTTTTTCAAATGGACTGGCCGGTTGAAAATGGCGAAAATAGTGTGCTCTGTCATCATCAAATGCGGTTCCAGTTTAACTACTGAATTAGATTTCTATGTGAAAAAAGAAAAATAAATAAACCAATCCCTCGAGCGGATAGCTATTGGACACATGTTTTCCTACGCTATCGTCTTTTTATACTAATCATTTTTCAGATGGACATATAGGACAAGATAATGATTATTTTATAAATTATTAAATTTATTAATTTGTATATGAATATCAAAAATATTTTTTTTAAAATTTATTAATTTGAAAGAATATTAGAAAATAAAAAATAAATGATACTGTTAAAAATTATTATTAATCCAAAAAACTTCTCCTAAATATTAACTAAATAGACGCTTATATATATTCTAAATCTAAGAGGTAAAGAAAAAAAAAATAATAAAAAGAAAAAAGATTTATAATCATAAACCAACTCAAATAGAAATTATCAAAAATATTTTTAATATCAAAAATCTCAAAAATTATTGAAAATATAAATTATTAAAAATAATGATAAAAATCTCTAGATATTTTTGCATCTCATTCTCGAATTTAAAATAATATTTTTAATCCTAAAGCATAAGAACTTAGGTGCTTCACAGCTTATCCAAAAAGTGTTACAGTCCATTTATCTCACCAAGGGAGGACAACAGTCCCATGAATACGCTGAAAAGGTTGTGTTTTAAGAACGTCCATTGATAGCATAATGATGTGATCCTGTTTTCTCAACCAAGGACTGACTTTCGGTTATGCAACCATCCATAAGAAACTCCATTGTCACCATAACCTGTTCAAAACTATTATGCACAGTTATATCACCGTTGAAGACAAATTCGTTTTCAAGTTGACTTCAAACAACGATGAAAAATCGAACTGCACAAAGCACACTCTTTACACCAGCAATCATAGAAGTGTTGGGAGCCTCATTATTGTACTGCAAGCATGACAAAGATCTGTAAAGAAATTTCTGAATCTGAAATATCAGCTCTTGGATTCTGTAATGATCTCTGAATAACTCAGTAGGTTTGTTAGTGACTCTAAATTTGTTTCAATACTTGGATCAATACTCAAGTATAGAAAGGAATCTTGTTAAGAAGGATTGAAGCATAAGAGAGCTGTTCTCAAACAACTTAGAGCTTCCGTTCCAATCTGATCATTCATCCATTTGCTCAAACCCAATCTATCAAAAACGTTACTAACCTTAGTTGCATTCTCAACAGTTTCAGCAGTAGTTTTTAGAGTAATTAATAGAGTTCCTAGCCCTCTTGAATCTGAACTTTTGTGGGATCTTGTGGCTATTACAGAACTTGTGGTAATTGATTGAGAATACCAAGCAAACTCCTTTTAAAGCTAGATCAACTTGCTGCATAGTCTTGACAGGAATTTAGACAGCAAGCTGAAGAAGATTGCGTGAAGCATTTCTTATTGAATACAAAGTTGTATCACATTGTACCTATGTGTGTTTATCATCCCTATGCAATATCTTGCTTTCAAAGAATGACGACAATGCTGGTAACAACAATCGCAAGGGTTTTAGTTGGCCAAAACGAGCAAACCCATGGCAAATTCCCAGCTGCAGTGTAAGCACAAAATTTTATTGTGTTTCCCTTCCTTGAAGCAAACTGTTTGAAGTTGTTCTACCAACGGGACTAACTTCCTTGCTCCGGAACCTGAATACCTTAGGATATAACCTATTAAGAACATATGTTAGAATAAAAGTTCTTGGATGCTCATGGGAAAACCCAAGACAGTACACTGCCCACTTCGGATTTGCAATCTTCTTCGTACTAGGTGGTGTAACTGGAGGACCAATGCTAATCACAAGCTTCTCTGATGAATCATTAGCTTCTCGGCTGTCAATAGAGTAAGGAGAAGGCTCCCTTGCCATGGAACAGTAGGGAACATAGCCGTACCTAGGACATGGTTAGGCCGTGTTTGATTCTGCTTGTCTGCTGCGTGATGTTCTGCTAACACCAGCAACTTTTCTTCTACTGTAAAGGATGAATAAAGATGAAGAACAGGTACCTGATCATTCGGTGACTCCATGGTTATCTTCTGGAAGGAATGCAGGTCATTCAATGAGTTTCCATCACTATAGATGATGATGGTATTAGCTGAAAGACATGTTAATGCTGGGTAACCCGTCATGATTTTTAGTTAAGAACAGAGTTCTCCCACGTGTCGTATCTTTGAAATTGTCCCACATGACCAGCTTCTTTGACATAATTAATTCCTGATTCACACACTCATAAGACTCAACACCAATTGTTGAATACGAATTTGTAACACTCTGTGCTGATGTGCGTTCATAGCTGCAGCAGGATCAAACTGTCCGAATAATTTATTGTCACTAGAAGTTCTATTTGAAGGGTGCCTCTTGCTGCTGTCATAAGAAGAAGAATTTATACCAGATTTACTCTCAAAATTAAGATCATCAGAATGGTTTTTCATGTGTTTCACGGATCCATCTCCTCCAAGATAGAACCGCAAAAAGGAGAGGCCAAAGCTAGACATGAATGAAAGTTTAAAGGTGTTGCTGTCCTCTAGATATGAGAGGGGTCTTGCCATCTTGGAATTAATGCAATATGTGGGCTGAGGAGGCAAATTCGACCTCGGAACAAGGTCAATTTATTACTAGGTATCTTCCATGGAAATCGAGGAGGAAGATTTTGTGGAATAAATTTAGCAGTCTGAAAATAGTTGTTGCACCTCGTCAACTCCATCATCATTGTATATCGGTTCCAAAATCTCTTCGCTCTTGCCTTTTAGGTCTTCCTCACATGATCTACAATTAGTTGCTTGATATAATTTGATAAAAGGTTCAGAATTATCTTGCTAGACAAACATGAATCTGGAACGAATAAAGGATCATCATCAAACACTTCATCCACTCCATAATCATCATATACCAGTTCGATATTTTCCTTGGTTTTGTATAGATCATGCTGAGCAAACTTCTCTGTATAATCAACGATCGATCTAGCATCTCATCTCAACGCGTGAAGTCGTTGAGACAAAGGTTGTGGGAAACCGAATTGAAGGAATTGTCTCTCCATCTTTTTTTTTTCATTTTGTTCCAATCGGTGATCTTCATTTTGCCTCATCTTTTAAGTGATTGTCACAATTGCTCCCACCACTTGATGCTCGACCTTGACTTTGGTGGAGACCAATTTTATTTTCATATGATTGGGCATTTCTTCGTAGTAAAAAATTTATTCCACTTCGTTGATCTAATTAACGACATTTGTTGCTTGTTTTGTACCTAAAAACTCGGGTAGGTTAACTTGAAATCCGAGGTTTCCATGATGTTCTTGGATTTTAGCATAATTAAGATAGGGGTCTTAAAAATCTTATGATAATGAACACTATTATCTTGGTGTCGGACTTCCTTAATCGAAACCTGCTTGTTATGATCACGATAACTCTCATCACTAGACTTTGGGTTAACTCTGTAATTTATCTCTGTAGATCTTCAAGTATCTAGTCTTGGGTGTTACGATCATAATGCGAGGCTTCTTTAGTCGAAACTTGCTTATCACGATCACGACTACGATGATCATTCATGGGATCTAAGAGCTCTGATACCAACTGACGTCGGACGAAATAACAATTATCCTGTGAGCTATATTGAATCCGTTAATTCACATATGAATACCAAAAATAATCTTCTAAAACCTATTGATTTAGAAGAATACCATGAAATAGGAAATAAATAGCATTGTCGAAAAATATTATTAATCTAAAAAACCTTTTCTTAAACATTATCTAAATTAAACAGACGCGTATATATATAGACTCCAAATCTAAGAGGTAAAGAAAGGAAAGAAATCCTAACAAAAAAGAAAAAGACTCTCAATCCTAAAAATTTGAAACGAACTCAAATATAAATTATCAAAAATACTCTTAATATCAAAAATTATTAAAAATAAAAATTATCAAAAATAATAATAATCATCTTTAGAAATCTTCAGATCCTCCTGCATCAACGTGACATTCTACGTGGAGAATATCCCAATGACTGTCGCTTTTTGGTCCCCCAACTACCTCTTAGGCATATAGTTGGGGACACATGACATCCCACGTGGAGAATCTCCCAACTATGGTCACTCTTTGGTTCCTTAACTGCTTCTCGACCAACCAACTAGGGGATACGTGGCATCTTACGTGCACAATCTCCCATCGGCTATCGCGCTTTGGTTCCCTAACCATCTCTCGACTAGCATGTTGAGGGGCTCGTGACATCCTATGACAAAATTAAGTTTACCGTCGCTAATTAGCGATAGAACTAGATTTTCGTCGCTAAATCGTTCGCTAAAACGGATTTTATATATATATAACAACCAATGAAGGTAAGTTAAGGGATTTTTTTTTTTGTATGCGGAGGCAACTCTTCTGGATCACACATTTACTCTCTCTCTCTCGCATCTCCGCGAGTCCCATATCTTAGTCCGGAGCTGACTTGATCGTCAGATGAGTCACACCGGCAACGACGGCCCGTTGACGTGTTAGATCTTGGTCACCTAAGAGACCATGTAGCTCCATCTCGGAAGAAGGGAATCCCAATTGTATTATTGAATTGGATATGAAGGGAATCCGTGGGTAGCCTTTGCTAATTTAGAGGCTTAATTTACATTCTGTGATTTCTCATGCCTCACAAAGCGTATCACTTTTATCTTCACTTACCGTTGTTCTTTGTTCCTGGAAGATTGCTAGCTTTGGACGAATTCAGCATAGAAATTCCGTGTAATTCTGTCGTGACGTTGTCATATGCATAGTTTTTCTTGTTCACTTCCATCGACAATGGAGAGATTTGTATGCTGCTAATTCTTAACAACTAGGAATTCCTCCTTGATTTCAAGATTTATTGCTTGTGAAAGTTGAGATCTTTTATTATATTTTTCATCTACAGGTGAGAAGATGGATATTCTTATTGTTCCTCTTATTGCTGATCATACGCTTCATTTTCGTCAGCACTATAATATTGCTGTCCAATGCTTACAGAATTTACTTCCTAAGAACGATAAATTCACCTTCTCACCTGATTGTCGCACATTCAACTTCCTGGTTGACAAGCAACTTCAGGACATTTATTCAGTATGTACAAGTATTCTGATATTACATAGTTGCTTTTGTCAAAAAGCAAAACACAAGTAATACAAAAAAAAAAATTGCAGGAGAAACTGTAAAAACACACGCACAGTACAGGATAACTTTTTTTTTTTTCACACAAATGTATTTCACCTTTCATATATCAATCATGAAAAACTAACTAAATGAGAACCATGACCATCTTATATATTACTTAGTAGACAAGAACGAGAGCAGCACAACAGAGAGCCCAACGATTGCAAAGATGAAGTGGACGTGGAAACTGATGCTCCTTACAGCATCACTTTTATGGGTGCGATTGTCATCATTGTTCCTTGGTTGGTCTGAGTTCGTGGTTCCAAAATTTGACTGCCCTGATCCAGAACTTGAACTTGAACTTGAACCGGTGTTGTCGGAGTTAACTCCTGCTGTATTTCCTGCTCCACCGCTATTGTGTCCTCCGCCGCCGCCGCCGCCGGTCGCTGCACCACCTCTGCCTCCTGTTGACCTATCTACTGCTGTGATGGTGTTGGTCACTCCGGCTGCTTCATTACGTCACAATGGATTAGGGAAATTGATCAGACTCAGTAACATGAAACAAATTTCTCTATAAGCAAATTAGGCGATCGATAAGATTAGGGAAAATATATACTTGAATCTTTGGTAGACTGCACCCAGTAAATAAAGGATGAGATCACTAGGAGGAAGAGGAAGAACTTCACAGGTTTCTTCAGCTTCTCCATTCCTGCTTAAACAAAGCATGTATTATTTGCTCTGTTACAACACCTCTTCTCTAATTTCTAAGCCTTAAAGCAAACATCCAAAGGAATATTAAAAATTTTAAAAAGGCAAAAATTAATGAGGTTCCTCTTCCACTTGGTTTTCTTTTCACCAATTTTAAAAAGGCGCACAGATCAGTTGCCTCCCTCCAAGTGGAGGATTCGTGAAGGCGTAAAGTGGCCCTTTCAGTTTCACAATGGTCCTCAAAATTATTCAACCAGCCAACTTTTGATCCAACAGTATTGGGTTCAGTTCTTCTTTAGTCATGATCAGTGATGACGAAGCATATAAGAAAAGGATTCGTATGATTATTGCGTTTAGAATATGTTCCTTCTCTTCAAAGAGGATGATCGTGATTTATTTTTCTTTATATAATTTATTTGAGGTGTAATTACCTTTTACTACGTATGATCGAAGGATTTTCGCCTTTCAGAAGGTGTCTTATTCCTCATATTTTGTACACTGTCGGCCATATTTTAGTAGGGTAAGAGGCGCAAAATTGCAAAATTAATTAATTCTGATTGCGTAATTAATTAGTCAACTGAAATAATATTACAAGAAAGGAATTAAAATTTAAAGAAATATAACTATCTTGAATTTATTAATGTTTAATGAAATGAAGTTAATCGATACAATATAAATTTCATAAATTTTATCTTGATTTTTATGAAAGCTTATTAGTTTTTGAAAGAAAATTAACCAATTTCAGAGTATCTTAACCTAAAATTGCCTTATTTTATCTATTTCGATAACATGATATTTATTTGTTAGTGTTTATTGACTTTTCTTATTTTATTAAAAGTTAATAAAGTTTAGTAAATAGTCTAATTCCGCTCCAAAATATTGGATTAAGGAAGTGATTAAACGATTAGTAAACTCTGAAGAAATTTCTGTAATTTAATTTAATTTAATTTAATTAATGACTGTGTATCTCACATTTTAAGGAATAAACCGGGCTCTCCTCGTGATAGACCCTTTCTCTGCCGTTTCGTTAACCTCTTTGACCCGATCGAGAAGCGCCAAACTTAGTGGAAGCAGAGATTTGCGGCCATGGCCAGCTTCGGATTCCGACGTCACAAGATCGTTTCGAGGAATCTCCGTCTACTCACTCTGCCTCTGCTTCAATCCTCGACAGCTCGACGCTTCTCTTCGACCGCCGTTCCGGTCCAACTGGAGGCGAGTTGCCCTCCCATCTTTGGAACTTTGAAACCCTAACGCGTTTCCCTTTTTCAATTTTGAAAATAGGGTCTTTTATGGTGTAGGAGCTAGTTGGAACTGTATATGATATTTGGATTGAGTTAATCAGTTAGTTTTTGCGCATTGATCACGAATCTAACTATGCCTTGCCAGCCTTTTTTTTCCCTTTAAAGATGGTATTTGTTTCGTGCTATCTATTTTTTTTTCTGTACCATTGAGCTACAATGACTTATTTGGGAAGATTTTATCTAGATTTTCGCTGGTTGATATGTTGGTGCAGAACGTTGGGTTCATTGGACTTGGAAATATGGGGTTCCACATGGCAAGCAATCTCATAAATGCTGGATATAAAGTCACCACTTATGACATGTAAACTATCTATTTTATATATTTTTCCCATTTAACTATCTTAGCTTGGCACTTGTATGTTCTTGTTGAAGCTAGGATGTGTGCTCTCATTAGTCTACAAGTGTGGTGGCACATTATGGTTGTATGTTAAGATGCTATGATTAATCATTTTGGGATGGAATATGCTCCAACCAAATTCAATATTTATTTGCATATAAGGTCTTCTTGAAATTAAACCACATAGTTATATAATGACTGCTAATATCTAGTCATGTGGCATCAATATGTTCATGGTGTTAATTCGCTTATATTTTGAATTTTCTACATGTGCATTCTACTGGACCCCTCTGCTAATGGTTATATAAAAAAAAAAATCTTTGTGTTTGTGTGTGTGTAATAGTTATTAAACACAATCGCTGATTCATATGATGTTACAAAATATCTTATTGCACGTTTTGTTCATCAATTATAACTTTCTAATCATGATATTTTAGTTTAGTGCAATGTACGAAAGCTGAGACTTTGGATGATTTTTAGTAATTCTACTGCAATGAAGAAGTTCTCTGACAAAGGAATTTGTACAAAAGAAACAGCTGGTGAAATTGCAGAGTCTAGCGATGTTGTAATCACAATGCTTCCTTCCTCCTCCAATGTGAGTAATTTATGTTTCCATTTACAATCTAATTTCTTGCTTTATTATTTTACTAAGTTAGCCCTTGTGTTTGCATTATTTCATTGTCAGTTCTCTGGACCTTCAATACTTTATGCCTATCAAATGCCATTTATGCTTCCACTGAGATTTTGTTATGGCCTCTAGAATGTTTACAGGATTATTACATACAGAAGAACCAGTTTATTTTTGTTTAAAAATCATATGTCGCTGTTTTAATTTCCATTCTCGTTGAATCTTGGATGGCTTTGCACATACAGGTCTATTTCTAAAAGTTCACTTGTGTTTCTAGATGGGAACATTGCTGATAACATATTTCTAATGAATCTCAACCTTTTCATATAACAGAAGATTTTGTTGGTTTAATAAATTATGAGAATGTTGAATGTTTCCTGATTTCGACTCTTTCCTGCTTAACAATGTACATTTTGGTATATTTTTTGGTTTATCTTTAGAATTTGGCTTATGACAAAGTTCTTTCAACAACTGAGAACACAAGTATGATAGTAACTGAAATTCTTTCCAAGAAGAAGCATACAAGTATGTTTGTAATTTGTGTAGTTTATGTCACTTGGGATTTGCAATGCAAGATGTCCCAGGAACCTTATTTGAATAATTCATCTTTCTTTTTATTGTTCACCTGCTAATTGTATCATTGCGGGATTATGCCACAGGTCTTGGATGTTTATACTGGTCAAAATGGATTGCTAAGTTCTGGAAGTCATTTGAGACCTTGGCTATTTATAGATTCTTCTACAATAGATCCACAGACATCCCGTGTGCTTTCTAATAAAATCTCAAAATACCTTCTCAAAGAAAAGAAAGGTTTTTATCCAATACAATTACTCGATTTCCTTTGTAGACTTCATTTGAGTTTTATTTTAGTGTGCAGAAAGTCATCTAGTTCATGTGCATTTATCTTAGCTGTTCTGATAATGTATTGCTTCAACTTTTACAGTAGACTATATGGCTGAAACATAGGGATAAACTTTTCCAGTATTTAATTCTTACCATTACTGATTAAAGGAATACTATTATATCCTCTTTTCCTTTTGGTCATTTGAATTATTGATCTTTACCAGAAGAAAAAAGAAAAACAATGTTTGAACACTCTAATCTAACCTTTATGTTTGTTGTTCTCGTTCTTTTGGGATGGGCCTTGTTAGGACCGGAAGGAATTTAGATATCTCCACAATGGTATGATATTGTCCACTTTGGGCCTAGGTCCTCATACCAATGGAGAGATCTTTCCCTTATAAGTCCATGATCTTTTCCATGTATTTTCAATGTGGGACTTTGTTTGCAACCTTGCAAACCCAACAGGCCTTATTTCCCATATGCATGAGCATATTATGTTCTAGACTCTAGAGTTGGGATAGTAATTACACTTGTATTCTAACTGACTAGTCTTTACCGTATGATTTTTTATTGAATTAAATAAATTGAGTGAGGCAAATTATTATTTCCTTCATTAAAGTAAAAGTCTTCTAGTTGTTAAGCAATAGCATAATCCCGATCTGTTATTCCTCATGTTTGCTTATTTAATGTGGTCCAGAGAAATTTTGCAACATTAATTCACTCTAGTTGTTAATCTTCTATCCAATTTCTTATTTTGATCTCTTTTTTTCTTCTTCTATGCTCAACCATTGATGCCCTTTGATTTCAGGGTATGTAGAAAATCCCATTATGCTGGATGCTCCTGTCTCTGGAGGTGTTCTTGCTGCTGAAGCAGGGACACTTACTTTCATGGTACCAAAATGCATGATTCACGTGTTTCATTAACTATTCTGAAGTCAAACTATATCCTCCTAAAGATGTTAAATACTTGAATGTGTTTTTTCTTGTTGAAACCTTTTTTTCTTTCACTTCCATTTTCTTAGTTTCTAAAATTACAGAAATAATATGAAATGTTTCTTCTTCCTTTTTGAAAATTCCTCAAACTAATCCTTGATGGTTTTCTTGCTAGGGTGACATTGTTATTCATGGATGATAAACTTCAGATTGTGTGTGTTGTAATGCAGGTTGGTGGTATGGAAGAGGCTTATATAGCAGCAAAGCCTCTATTTTCTTCTATGGGTAAAAATACAATTTATTGTGGTGGAAATGGCAATGGTGTTGTAAGCTTGCTTCTCTTCTTATACTCTTCTTGTGAGGTCTTACTTCTGTCTGTCAGTTCAGTTGGGACAGAGTGAAACAATCATATTTCTCATGCAAGCAATACCTTGATAATCAGCTTTTCAGCATGCTCCTTAAGACCCAGATGTGGGCCCTCTTTGATAACATGCTGGAGTGAGGTAAAGCCCATTCCATCCAAAACAGATTAGCCGCTTAGGAGGATGGAACCCCTTCACATGAGCCTCGAAGAATCTCCATGCTCTCTCATGTGGGACTGTAGGGTGGAGTACTTATTGTTCAACACTATCAATTAAAGCGTGATTGCTCATGAGTCTTACCCTCAGGTAGTGTTGAAGGATGAGTGCCCCACCTAACTGTCCTATGTGAGAAAGTGTGACATCCTTCGAGGGCTTATATGAAGAGTTCCTCTTCTAAGTGACTAGTCATTCAGGATATATTAGAGTTTGCTCCATTTGAAAATCATATACAAGCGGTGCACACCCTTAGTTGGGTGTGACCTGTGAATATGTCTAAGCATGAACGCCCACGCCCTATGACCATATGCTGTGTTGAAGCACAAGTGCCTCACTCAGTCCCATGTGGGAGAACGCTGGGATTTTTTGTGGGCTTATATGGAGTGCAAATTTTTAATCAATTTAGGATGGATTTTCCAAATAACCCATTACATTTTTTCAATATAGGTTCAAAGTGATATGTTTGTCTTTATTCTCCCATCAGTTGGTTGTTTCATTTTTAATGTGTAAAACTGATCAAATCCTTTTATAGCTCAGCATGCCCATCTAGTTTCCTATTTTGAATATCTAACTGTAGAAGGAGATTATACTTTATTTCTATCAACGATGTCTTCCTATAATCTGTTTCACATATACCTGGTATGATTTATTGTCTCTAGGCAGCAAAACTATGTAATAACTTGGCAATGGCTGTTAGTATGCTTGGGATCTCAGAGGCATTTGCTCTTGGTCAAAATCTAGGAATCCCAGCTAGTACACTGACAAAAGTTTTCAACTCTTCAAGTGCTCGCTGTTGGAGTAGGTATTTCTACCAATCTCATAACTTTCACCTGTATATTTATGCATAAAACCTACAAATGAAATTTAAGTTTTTGTCGGCTACATTCTGTCACAGTTTATGGGAAAACAATTGGAACTAAACTTGGTATCAGCCACTATACAATTATATTGTGCTTGGTTTATGGAATGGAATCAACATGAAATCTAATATTTATTATTAGGTAGTGGAAACAGTAGGAACAAAATAGAAATATTCAATTGTTTGATTCATAAAATCGTAGTATAATTTCGTTGTAGCTGAATAACTATTCCTGTGTTTGACATAAGTTCCTAAAGAAATTGAACAATGTCATCTAATTCTGTCTAACTTGGCAGTGATAGTTACAACCCAGTTCCTGGAGTGATGGAAGGGGTGCCTTCAGCAAGGAATTATGATGGCGGATTTACATCCAAACTAATGGTGCATTTCTGCTACCTTAGCACTTTGCCAAAGTACTTGCTCATTGTCATTCTAGTTTCTAGAGGTCCATGTCTAAACTGCATGCAAACCGTTAGGATCTGCTAAAAGCGGACAGCATAATCTCGTACAAAACTTCAGTGTTAATTTAAGTATATCTTTTTTTATATGAAAAATTGAAAGACTGACTGTTGTATTTTATCTCCAAGGAAATTAGGAGTTGGTATGAAATACGATGAGTCAGACAAAAAAAGAATCCCTGTTCCCTTCTGCTTCCCCTAAAGCAAATTGTTTGTTTCTATACGTTTCATTGTTCAATGCCATGCACCTGTAAAAAAAAATAAAATTGACACTGCTCTTTCTCCTGATTTTGTGACTTGGCAAGCCTGATATTGCAGGCTAAAGACTTGAGTCTGGCCATGTCAGCTGCAGCCGAGGTTGGATTTAAGTGCCCAATTACCTCTGAAGCACATATCATGTAAGTTTTCATCGGCAAGAAGTTTTACAGTTTTGTACATTTGCATTTAGCTATATACATTACTTGGCAAAGTTTTTTCGTTAACAGTTATAGAAAAATGTGCGAGGAAGGCTTTGTACTCGAGGACTTCTCCTGCGTCTTCCGCCATTACTACTCGGGCAAGGATGAGGAGTAGACTAAGCTACGCAGGGAAGATCACTGTACTAAAATGTTGAATATGTATGCGATAACTGGAGTTATGTGAACTTGCATTTTTTTTATGCTTTCTAAGAAATAAAAACATTAAATTCCAGTGAATGCATCGGATTACTTTTACAATTCAGCAATCCTGCGCCTCTTCCTTCAACTGTATATCTTGATGTTTTATTGTTTTTAGGAGACGTCACTCCATTAATCCTTATCTGAATCAGAACACATTATTCGTTTACTATTTAATTAGTTAAAGTTTCATTGTTTACTTTTACAACAGCAATCCTGCGTCACTCATTATTTATAAATAATGAGACTTTAATATATATATATATATATATAATATTTTTTTCATTCTTACGTGAGCGATATTTGATGTGAGTAGTGGATGCATTAAAATAATTTTTTTTTCTCACATTTATATGGTAAAAAAAAATTCACTTTTTTTTAAATTAAAATATATATTTTTTTATTATGATACACGTATACATTTGATACATATATTTCTTTTTGTATAATTATAGTAGTTACGATTTTATAACTATAATTATTATTTATATTATAGTAATTACGATTTTATAATTATTACGTAATTGTAACAGCTACTAAATCATAACTGCTACAATTGTATAGTAAATTTTCAAATATCATCACTTTTGATTGATTTTTTTTTAAATTGAAACTCATTTAAAGATCTATAATTCAAAAAAAAAAATCAACTCATTTTAATATCCGAATCAAAAATTATGAACTTCAAAACTTATACAATTGTAACAACTACATAATTATAGCAGCTATGATTTCGTAGCTGTTATAATTATGTAATAGTTACGATTTCATAACTGCTATAATATGAAAAATAATTATAATTATAGTAGTTATAAAATTGTAGTTGTTATAATTTTATAAAAGATAATATATGTGTCAGATGTATGTATATATTAGAAAGAAAAAAAATTATTTTAATTTAAGAAAAAAAAAATTATTACATACATATAAATAAAAAAAAAATTATTTTAATCTGTGTGCCAGATGTCCACATCGAATATTGCCTATGGTATATATATATAATATTTTATTTTCTGTCAATTATCAAAAATATACACGCGCACCTCTTTTTTTTTCCTTCCTTTTCCGCTCTGATTTTCAGGTTGTGCTGTAAAAGTTTGCTGGAGCCAGGCGTGAGATCAAGGCGTCCTGGAACCCAAAGATTTAGTATGCATTTAGTAGCAACAAACATACGTACTCTACTCGCATTTATCACTGTCTCCCTCACGTTGGCGACAACACATGGTCTCCTCATTCCATTGTCTTACCTGACTAAAAGCAAAAAGTCAATGCGATTTTCAGGCTAATTCCTCAATTATTAAAGCGAAGAAGGTGAGTTTCTGATTCATATTAATTAGTATCAAGACAGACTTCATGTTCACTATCGCAAACCAATGAGATATATATACATCTGTACTGTACAGCATTTTGGAATAAGAAGATAAAGTGAGCAAGTAAAAGGATTGAGTTCATCCATCTCCATTATGCTTTGTCTCCTTCAAGGTGGGCATTAAAACTTCCTTTAACATCTCCCTCTTTTGCTTGCTTTTGTTTATTTTGCCCTTCTCCTACTACCTTTACTTTTACTTCTTAACTTCCTCTTTCCCCATGTACGACCAATTTAAGTTTTTTTTTTTTTTTAATTAGTTACAGTCTACAAGGAATTTTTCAATATATTTTATAATAGGGATAGTCTATTAATAATAGTAAAATAAGTTATAAATATTCGTTTATTATAATGATTTAGTTGACTTAAATGTGAGTTTCTTCATTAATTAATTAATTGATTCATTCATTCATTCATTCTCGCGTATAAATTTGTCGCCCGGCGCCAGCGATTTCATCCGTGCGGTAGCAATGGACGAATCGTGGCGAGCATCGATCGGATCCGGGATCCCCCGGCGGCGATCCACTGAGGAGACGCGGGGACCGCGGAGCCGCTGGGATGACTACGGCAGCGCCGCCTCCCTCGGTCCAGATGATTTCCGGGACGTCTTCGGCGGGCCGCCGCGGACGGTCCTCCTGTGCCGCTTCTCCGGTGAGCTCCACGGATCTGGTGATCCCAAGCCCGGGAGCTTCTACGGCGAAATCTTCCGTCCGACGAACCGGCAGAGGCGGATCCCTCGAGGGGTGGCAGGTGGGCGAGGGATTCGAGGGTTCGGTTCCCGTGCGAGGGCGGGGATGGTGAAGACGGAGGAGGGTTTCTACGACGACATATTTGGGAACGAGAACATTGGCGATCAGAGGTCGAGATCGAAGTCGTCGTCATCGGTGCTGAGCTCGGAGGATGTCACCCCTCCGATTTGGGCTGCATCGTCCATGGCCGAGGACGCCATGCTCTCTTCCTTCGCTTCTAAGCTCAGGTACTCAAGCTCTTGGTCTCTAACTACCATTGCAATGCCATATCAGGAGAAAGGGTTTTCTGACCTAAATTTCGAACTATCATCAAAGTTTCACTTTGCAAACCATTCAACACAAAATATTTACTAAAAAAAAATAATTAATTTTTACTAGATAAATTGATTTTAAACTCCGGAATTTCTTCGCATTGCATTGGCGTTGAGAATTTCTGTGTACTGCAACTTATGCTAAAGTATATTCCTGCTTTCTAAAGCTTTTATTTTTTTTGGTTTTTCACATGGTAATATGCTGCACCCTAAAATGCTATATAATCAAAAAATAAAAGTAGGATGCTTAACAAATAAAGATCGCAATTGTTAGGTTTTAGCAATGAAGGCGTGCATCACTCCTTTGTTTCTTTGCTGGAAAAGTGAGACTCATGCGATAAGCCTTATCACGAACAGAAATAAAGCTTTGTCATCATATTTAATTCACTTTGCAGATGAATGTCATCATATGTTTGTGTTTCCACGCTTAATGATGTTAACTAATTAACAGTGGTTTTGTTTCCAGTGTCATGATCCAAAGGACTAATGCTTTGTTATATTTACTAAAGTTTCATTTGCACATTTAATTTTGTTTCTTCTTTCAAATTGTCATTTTGTTCAAGCAGTTGAAAGTTATTTGATGTATGGTTTGATGCCATTCAAACTATGTTTACGCTTCAGGCCAATCACAATCCCCTCAAAAGGTTATGGGTCTTCTCCATCAACCACTGCAAGAGATGAATGGAGCATCGATTCATACCCTACAGATTCATACTTGTTAGAGTGCAAAGACTACAAGAACAAAGGTCACAGTTCTAATGAATTACTTCGACAAAAATCTCATCTTGGATTCTCCTGCTGCTTCTCACCGCCCGAGACGATCAGCCTAGAAGCCAGCTTCCGCAAGAATCACGATGAGCCAGCGGCCGATGATTCCCCATCCTCGGAAATATCTTCTGCATTTCTTGCTCCCATGCTGTCAAAAGCAGGCACAGGAGTGGAGGATGTGATACTGGAACTGAAATGGGACAGGCAAAGAGTAGCAAGTTCCTCCTACAAGATAGAAGCCAACCACCATGGCATGGGAGATAGAGAAGGATCTGATGCCATAGATGAAGCGATCGCGTGGGCCAAGCAGAAGTTTAGGAATCATCAGATGACCCGAGAATTCGATGACAAAGAGGAAAATTTTAATTCTATGAATCAGATGAAAGAGGATCCAGTTAGCATTTGCTGAAGAAGACTGAAGCTTCACGGTATTCCTCTGTTTGGTAGAAATATACTTTAGCAAACAGCCACAGCAGTGCATGATTCTCTTGGTTTATGTTGTTGTATACATCGAAGCCTCGTTTATGCCTTGTGTGAGTGATATAGAAACTGGTATTGGTGTTTCGTTGTGTTTGTCATGTCCATTGATTCCCTTTCTTTGCTGGAAGGTTTATTTAATTCAGCTTTAGCGAAAGCAAGTGAATGTTTGGTGTTAATTATGTCCTAAATAGCCAAACTAAAACAGGATGATTTTATAATCATACCTGGACAACTCAGCATCTTCAAGATGACAAAAATAATCTAAATCAACAAGTAAAAATTATGCCAAGTCTACGGATATTTTGTCATTTTCATTGTTTAAAAAAATAATAAAAACACTAATCTAAATTTCCTATGGACAGATGTACAATTAATGGGAAGACACTTGCACAATATCTTGAGTTTGAATTTTATTTATTCAAATTTTCTATGCACAAAGAACTCGTAACCAAAGAAAAGACAATATAAACAACAATATTAGTCTTAACAACAGGATTGTCTAATCAAGGTGGATACAACAATCTGGTATATACTGAGACAAGAATTTGGGGGGAAAAGGAAAATTGATGAAGTTTTACAATCAGAATCTGAGAGGCACAAAATTTTGAGAATCTTTCAACACTGCTGAAAAACTTTAATCTTTTCACAAATGAAACTTCCAGATTTTTCTGTTTCAATCCCCTAGTCAAAACTTTTGCATGGAACACCAAAATGTTTAGTTTCTTGAGGATCATAAACTCTAAGGGAAGGAGCTGCTCCTTGTGATGAAATTCGACTGTTTTTTTTTTATTGTTATGTTTTTTTTATAGTTTTCCATGTTTGACAATCAAATGATGGTTCCTTCTTTGTATGAAAAGTTGATACTAATTCAGCAGCCTCGAGATGTGGATGTTTCCTCTCAAGAACCTTCTCTCGGTGGAAGCATAGCTACCTGTTCTTCAACATCTTGTGATCTTTCTTGCGCAACGAAATCATTGACTATGGGTTTTACTTGGGATGCCTCTTTCTTTAACTTGTTGTTGTTGTATGCTATGACACCTGCAATAGCTGTAAACAACACATGCTTAAGGCAAAACATATTGATAAGAACTTCTCAGAAAAGATAATATAGACAGTCTACTGGGCTCTAAAGAATGAGAAAAGAAGTTTACCACGTACCTAGACCATAACCAATTAGGTTGATGATAGTTAACTTTGAATCTGAAAATAGCAAAGCGGAAAGCAAAACTACAACCCAGTCCCTAACAACTCCAGCTACACGGATTGTCAGCGCACTTGTACGAGAAATCACGAGGAAAACGGAGAGATTAAGTGCAAATGTACAGAGACAATTGAGGGCCAATGTAATCATTGGGAAGTTCCATGGTTCACTTGAATCCATCTTTGGTTTCTCCAAGAAAATCCAAGGAACAAAAAGGCACAAAGCACTGTGGCAACCATTCAAACATCTATAATCAGAAAAGTTTTATAATTGTTATTGTAGGAGGCACAGAAGAAAACTACCTGCAGGGACTGACATAGTACATCATTGATATGGGATTCAGTCGAACACCCTTTTTCTTCACAAATATCTCCATGAAGATTAGTCTGGAAGCCTCACCAACTACACCACCCATCTGGTAAACTACTCCAACCCAACTGATGCTTATCTCCCCATATGAAGCCACAACTACGCCAATGCTGATCACAGACATGATCGTGAACATTTTGCAACTCATTGCTTCAAGACCTGCTGCTGCCCCAAGAAAAAATACAGCAACAGGCACTGCGAAACTCAAGAGAACCTTCATTGATACATATTACAAAAGAAAATTAAATAATTGAAAAGCAAACCACAATAAGGTGAAAGAATAATACTTACTGGTAGCTTTCAGCATTTGGGCAAATGCAACTGATATATAGAGATAGGCACTATTTCCCAACCAAAGAGTCATTGCAAACATGGCACCAATTGGAATGACTGATGTGATATATCTGATGATTCACATGAAGCATGTTCCAAATACGAAATGTGAGATCAAATACAGGTTGCAACTAGAAAAAACAATCATATAGTCTATAATCATGCAAATCCATGACAGGGAACTTTTCAACAGTAAAATACAAAATAGGAGAAAAATATTTTCAATGGATAAAGGTTCAGATATCCTTCATAAGGTCAATTTTTTAAAATTGTCATAATTCAACAAGACTCTCAATGGAGATGTTCGAAGCTAATTGACACTCCAATCCTAAGATGGTAAGACCTTTATTATCTATTATAGATTGATAAAACCTGGAGTTATTACAAGGAAAATTTTGTTGCTTTTTTTTTTTAAAAAAAAAGGCAAAAGTGTATTACACAACCATAATTTCAAAATCTTCAGCACTTGGCAGAATAAAAATGTCAAAGTAAACACCTGGAAAGTAATCTTAGGTACTAAAATGAACTACCAATGCAAATAATATAGCTTCTTAAAAAATTGAATATTTCCAATATGCTAGCTAAAACAATGGTGCTGATAACACACATTCTCCTGTGCTTCTATCGAACATGCATCAACAGTCTATCTATCTCCAGAAAAGTCCACCATTGTTAGAGTCTGGTTCTTTCCCATGCTAGGCAGTATGGTCAGTCAAATTTGATTTCTCCTCTAAGCATGTTAACTATTTTTAGCCACAGTTTATATTATCAGCAACAATTTCCATCATTATTTTGAGTTTAACATGCACATAATCTGTTCTCTTTTTTTTTTATCGGTTGTTTTCTCTTATTTGTCTGGTCAGTTGTTTTTCCCTTATTTTATTATATAACGGAACAAACACCAAAATATTCGCAAATAGTAATATTTTTTTTGCTTTTAATCATGCATCAATATTAGCATTCTCCATCATTATATTACATTAAATCTGCTTTACTTGTTTTAACTACCAACACTGTTATTCTTAGGTATTACTGAAAAGATGGTGCTACAGAACTTTTTAGATTTAGCTGAAAAGTCAGGGACATCTAGATATTATGACATTTTTTTACACGTCGCATGGAATTAAAGCATGCTATTATAGGAAATTAAACTCAAAAGGACATTGTAGTGCAACATACTGAAAGAGAATGCTACCCTGAAACCAAAAAAAATTGAAGATGCAATAGCATTCATCTCCAACAAAGCTTGCCTATCATTAGAAATAGTAGCAATATTTAATGCGATGATTACTACTTTATTTTCTCATTAAGTAGAATAACTCACATGTCTGAAGTCATCCCCCCTTCAATCTTTATAATCTGGCAAACAAATAAACATCTTGAAATTTTTAACTGTATCAAATGATTGGTAATTATTGATGGTTTAATCTTCACTACCAGAAAATAGAGCGTAAGAAAACAAAATATAATAGTTTATAAAAGAAGTACCTTGAAAACTTTGGTGAGCAAAAAGCACAATACTGAAGAGAACAACATGTGCAGGAAGGTTAATGCAACAGGATATGGGAAGTTGATCTCTTTGGAAGATAAAACCCACTGCACAAATAATGAAGCAAGTTAGTCGTACAAAAGTAAGTTATTGCTAATACCTAGGTTCATAACCATCCCTAAATCATAATAATAAACTTAATCGTCAAAGCAAGCAATCCATGAGTTACCATGACCAACTAGCTTTTGAATATTGTTTTTTAAAGGCATGTTTCTTATACAACAACAACCAAGCCTTATCCCACTAGGTGAGGTAGGTTATATAGGTCCTTCTACGCCAGTGGGCTCAAAAGGCATGTTTCTTATGATGAAAGAAAATCCAAGGAGGAAATAAGGTGACGGAAAAAAAAAATCCAATAGCACTTTCCCTCTTTTTTGAGAAATAAAGTTTTGAAATTTAAATTTTCCACCCTCTTTTCTTCCCTACCAAAGAAATGATTAGATAAAAAATATTTTGCAACCTTTTTCTTTTAAATTTTATCCTTAGTTGTTTCCTTCCTTTGTAGGAAAGGAGAATAAAGCTAAAACATCCATTCAAAATAGCAAATGATGAATGGACATTAGTTATCAGTAAGAGAATTGTATCTCCCACTCACTAATAATGCTAGATAAGTTTATGTGGTGGGGTAGTGAGACATGCTTAGTAACACCTACAACGTCCTTCATTTTGATTAATCATTCATATATATACCATGTACCAATGCTCATTTTCATAGAACTAGTCCAGTCAAAGCAACACCCAGAGATGATATAAATTGATAATCATATGTACGCACAATATCTAGTTATACAAATTAACTTAAACATCTTCAAGATGATTGTTTTCAGACTTCACTTGTGTTCTTTGAAACATCTTAGTTTGATCATGCCTATGTCATTCTTAGAAAATCTATGCCGGCAGATGCATTTATTTGAGGAAAACTTTACAATGTTAATTAAAAGTTTAGCCCATATCCTCACAAAAGAATTAGCCACATGGTAGAAGGACGCCCACTTAGTATATGGCACCATCGGTAATGGCACTTGGCCATGTGGCGTTATGGGCGTCAAACATGTTAGCTTCAACATTATGGAACATCTCATTTTCACTTTTCCTATCAGGATTATGAGAGTATTACTGAATCCAGTATCTGATAGTTTAGTATTGTCAAGTCTATTTTTATGGCAAATTCAAGCTATGGGTCTAAGTACACAATCTTCAAATGATAACTTGTCATTTTTGATGCATCACTCGATGCACATATCTAAAAATGTAGTCTCTAGAGTTCCAGTCCACCATCAGATTTGTTGAGCAAGTTGTCTAGAGGGTGACAATCAACACGGTTAAAGTTCAAATGATGAAATATTGAGATTGACTCCTTGTATTATCCTATCTTCAAAAGTACAGCTAAGCTTGTCAGTGAAGAGACCACCATTGACATGCCCTGTGTTATTGTTCTGCACAATTTTTATCAGATCTAATTTCTTATTTGTAAAGTTGACAGAACCAGAATCAGGCAAATAGAATGGAATAGTCAGTTACATTTTAAATAAGAGACCCAAATTTGGCAAAGAACAAGTACGATCTAGCTTAGCATAAATTTCACTTCAAGTCCAAGTTACTTTCATATTACAACTAGGTCACTTTTTCCTCATTCAGAATGTTAGTTCGCTCAATCATGCCTAAATTAATGATTGAAGATGGAGCTTATAATAAGAATCCACATCCTAACCGTACACCAAGATCTAATATTTTTATATTACCACACATTCATCAGAGTAGCACAAAAACAAAGCAGAAAATTACAGTTGGTAATAAACTAAAATCTAGATCTCCAGCACCAACTGACTTTTGTCTATTACCGGGCAATAAAAACGTCAAGCACCGACCTTGGTGTTACCATATGAATTTAGTGTGGAGATCTCCCATTTACACCCTAAAGTGATTCTAGGCTCGAAGATAGCATGGCACAATAGCGAAGCCCCAAGATTCCGACGCCGAAAATCAAGGAAACCGCTTTCCACCCAGGAAACCAAACTTCTATCTCAAAATTATCCAGTAAGGAAGCAGGGATCGGGAATCTGACCTTGTTGAAGAAGATCTGGCCGCTGGACAAGGTAATGTAGAGGAGAATGTAAGCATAGGTGATGCCGCCTTCGCCGCATCTCCGGATCCAATCCACCGCCTTATCTCGGCCGAACCGGAGGTGGCGTCCGGATCTAGCCATCTCGCCACCACTCACCAACTAGCGAGAAAGACAGAGAAAGGGAGAGGGGGGAGGTCAGGGGACGACTCCTTCCACCACGCTGCTGGAAAGCGCATTGACCGACGCAGAGTGTGACAAAAACTGGTTCGATAGATTGGTTACGACTTGAATCGCGAAAGCAATGCGCAGCGGAAATAGACGGGGGGTGACTGGTGACGAGCTTGTGACTTTTGTCGCGACTTAGGTCGTTCTGTTTGCACGAAGTTCATAACCCACACGGCTAATATCTCAGCTTTGTGTAGTGATTTATTTATGTTTTAAATAAATATTGATAAAAAGGGAATAAGTAGTCGGTTGTTATATATATATATATTATAAAAACATAGTAATTTAAGAATCGACTATATTTCTAAATTTTACTTAATTTCAGGGTGTTAAAATCATGTTTCCTTATTTCTCAAGATTTTCTAAAACTCATTATTGTTTTGAAATTATACCTAAGGAAGTAAAACACAGTAAATTGATATGTACATTAAATGGGCCGGGAATTAAGAGGTGTCAACTTCCACAGCCCATTGAAGCGCATCCCTTTAAAATGTCTCTCTATAAAATGCGTCTTCCATCCAAGCTTAGGGTTCATTCCTCGCTCCGCGATCCATGAAGTTGAGTTCGACGGCGGCCGAGACGCTCGTCCTTTTCATCGCATCAAGTCTTATTCTTTTTGTTTTTTTTTTGTTTTTTTTTTGTTTGCTTTACTGTGTTTTTCCTGTGGCCTCTGCTTCTTCGGAAGAGGGAACGCTCTTCTCCCTGGGCGATTCTCTTTTGCAAGAGCAGCGCAGGGGCAAAAACGACGAGTCGAGATATCGTTTCGGTCGCCACTCCTTCCGTTGGCGGTACGATTGTTGCTCGACCACATTTCTATGATTTTCTTTTACATTTTTTTGTTCCTTCATCGCGATCTGTATCCATTTATTGTTCGAGTAAGTTCAAGAGGTGCGTTTGAGTGTATTTGATATCTCAAATTCTTCATTCAGTAACGTTTAATTGTATTTTTTTGATAATTTTTTCTTTGACAAGTTAAATAGGCCCCATTGAGAAGATGTCGATGGATTTTTGATAATGACGCGTTATAAATAATCGTTTATTAACCTAAAATCATTTAGGTAAGTGATTCATAAACGTTGAAGGATTTTATTTTAGTAGAAGAGATTTTTATCTTTTTTTGTAGTGTATTTATATTTAAATTAAAGTAGGAAAGGGTGGAAAATGTACAAAACGATCTAGGAATACTTGTTCTGTGTAATTAAAAGATTCAATTTCACATTTAATCATAATCTTATAAATATAATCACCAACCGTGACAGTGTACCCTTGTCGGGAAGTCAAAATTTAGATGGATTCGAATATTAATCTAGACAAATTAATTTATTATATCAGTCATAATTAATCGGTCTAATGTCATATGTATCACATCACTAAAACGTCTATAAAAATTTACTCGTGAAAAAAAAATAAAATTATATCGATATAAAAATATCAATTAAATATTTTTATAGTTTGATTTCGTCCCAATCCTCAAAGTAAATGGTCCTTTTTCCACTGCCTATGCCTATGACCTGCTTACTTGATCTAATGTAGGTGAAATTCCACCGAGTATCACGATAATAAATGTGAAACGTTCGTTTTAACATTTTCGTCATTTGTCAATTTATTTCCGGATTAATACATAAAAAATAAAAAATAATCTAATTAATCTGAATAATGATCCATGCATAAAAGAAAATAAAAATCTATTATTAATCAGAATTTAATTTTTAAATCTCATGATGACAACATCTTATATACTAATCATCAGTTTTTATTATATCACATAGCATGTAAAGTTAAATTGTGATTACTATAATTAAATTATGACACTTATCTAAACAGATAAAGATTCAAATAGTATCAATAAATAAGAATACTCTCCGAAATCATATAATTGATAAATTTATTAGGTGTAGCAGAGTTGATGTATTAATATTGCACATTTCGAAGACGCTGAAAATTGAGTTGCCTACACAACATATACAAGAGCGACCCTAGAGAGTACAAGTTCAAGATCAGCTCCGTGCTTAAGTTGCTTATCAAACTACTCAACTGCCAGAACTACACGGTGAATTCTATCCATAGGAGAATGTATCCAATCTTTGGAATGTCTTCTTCAATGAAGGAAGGAACATTCTCCTCTTGATGTCTAATCATGTGCTCACTTTTGGGTTTCAGACATACTAACTAAATTTTCTGTTTCAGGACATGTCGCAACTGAACCTTTCGACTCTCCACCCTCGCCTCGATTAGCTTTGCCTTTAAACTACGTTTCTGATTACCTCGTGGCCATTCGATACACCCTTTCATTCCCTGAGTGATATGAGGATTGAGTGAACCAGGCGAATTCCACTCTCCTAAGCTCCCCGGGCTTAAACCACTTTCGCCTAATCCTATATCAGGAGATAACGTACCATTGGAGATCCTTCCTCCTTTCGTCAGCCTTCCATTTGCGTGCTTGACCAAATGTTTCTTGTGCTCTTCGTCATTATTCGAAGCAGCGAGTGTACCATTGGAAACTCTTACATCTGATACTGACAGTCGCCCTGGTTCTATCTCTGTGATATCATGCATTGATGATCTCCATAACTTACGTATCGAGGGCACCTTTTTCCTCGGCTTTGCATTTGCCGAACAAACTTCTAGTACAGTTTCAACATCTGGTTTGTCGTCCCCAGTCTCCTGCCATTCCGCTTCACTCACTGAAGCACCTGCATTGCTTTCCTTAAAGTAATCGTTAACAGATGGTTCGCTCCCATCGAGGGTATTGCTTGAACCTTGTTCCTCGGGATGACTCATTGTTTCCCAGTCACTTGCATCTTCAGCATCCTCATCACTATCAATCAACTCATCTGCATGCTGCTCTATGTGATGCTCTAGAAAGGCATTGGTCTCAGGACTCGATTCGTTAATCTTGGAGGCATGGCTTCTAGAGCTAAGACTGCAGCATTGTTGGAATTGGATATTTGCTTCACTAGTGTCTTGTCTTGGCTGGAGTTCTTGGAACACAGCATATATGTCTTCGGAAGCAGGCGGCGGCTGGTAAATGAACTCTTTTATGTCCTCAACATTAACCAAGTTTACTTTGTCTTTCAGCAACTCAGCTTCTCTCGTTAATGCAACATCCATGGCTCCACTCTTCTTTGCAGCTAAAAATGCATCTAGATCTGCTTTTAGCTCCATCATCTGTGAATACTTCTCCTGAAGAGTTAGCTTTGCATCAATTAACTTCATCTGAACCCTTTCTTCGCGCCATACTTCTGCCATCTGCAGCATTCTTTTCTCCACTTCTGCCTCTTCTCGTATCTTCATCGCTTCAATCTTCAGTGCTTCAATTTCGGCTTTGTCTTCCCCAATCTCTTTCGCAAGCTCATTGCAGACCTCCTCAACGAGCTCACGAGCTTTGCATTCTTTCTCATAATCCTGTAACAGCTCCTTAGCAGTTAACCTGACCTCAGCTAGCTCATTGACAAGCTTGGAATTAACGATGTCTATCTTTTGCTGCTTCTTCCTCTCTCTATCGAGGTCAGCCTTCATTGCTTCAATTATTGTTCGGACCTTCTCATGCTCTCTGCTCCGCCATGATGCTTTCTCCTCTGCAAGTCTTTTCAAGAACTGATCCAACTTCTTCTTGGCTGACTTCCGTTCTGTCTCGAGCTCACTAACACGGACATGAGCCTTTTCAAGCTCAGTCTTGAGAGAAGAAATGACAGATACAGTGTTCATCTCCTGGTCTTCAAGAAGCTTCAAGTGACTGTAGAATCGATAGACCTCTTCTGATGTCATTGAGCTCCCAGGGTCCCATTTAGTTGCCTTCTCCAGTGCAGAACTTTGAAAACCAGAAAACTGTTGAACATGAAGCAACCATAATTACAATCGATACAAGAAGAAAACTCAAGGAGTCGAGCAAATTTATAATGCGGAAATGTAACCTTGTGGATGCCACTGTATTTTGGACTTAAGACAGAAACTGGACTGGCAAACTCATACTTCTTGTTCTTATTAGTATGGATGCCAGTGCTTAGTGGATTGTAAAGCAACTGACCTTGTTGGCAACCAGAGCATGACTGCAAAGACAAATGCAAGGAGCAGAGAAATGAATAATAAAATTTAGTGATCTAACGACATACATATACCATCTCAGGAACAAGATACGGTGACATTGTAGTTTATCAACACTTACAGACCAAGTGCCATGATTGTGTACATGTAGCAAACTTTGCAAACAACCAGATGGATTATAAATTGGATATGAATAAAAACAATCACATAACAAGAACACAGATTGTTAAATTAAAAGCTGAAATACTCTTAATGTAAGAGAAATCATGAATGTTCATGCGAACTTTTTTTTTCTTCACTTTTTCATGAGGTTATGAAGGGATGATTGAAGGTTGCATACAATCCGAGCAATGAGTAACAATTTTTAACACAAAAATGCTGTCAAAATGTCGTACAGTGAAAAGAAACCCTAGAAACAAAATCATACCTCAAGACCTAAACGAGTTCGCCAGCCTTCTTCCCCGCCACCGCAGACTCCCCTAGCGGAATCTATAGGCCGTAGGCGCCAGATCCCAGCAACGAGCTTCCTAGCGGAGACCCGAGTCAGCTGGGGAGGCGGCGACGGTGGCTCACTGGCAGTAACATCCTCGTTCTTCTGCGAGGGTTTCTCCGTGAACTTCCACCTGAGCAGAGGAGTGTTGGGGCCGCTCCTCCTTCCGCCGGAAGCGGCGCTGTCCTTTCTGGGGCGCGCCCCGGCAGCAACGCCGGGAAATGCGGGGCCGCGGATCTGGCGACGAGGGCGGGGCTTGCGCGCGGGACGGAGATCAGAGTGAGGAGGCAGCTCCTGGGCCTTGGATGGGACAATCCCCGGGAGGCGGCGGCCGGCGGAAGCCACGGTGGAAGTCGGCATTAACCACAACGTCACTCCGACGGCATCGGAACTCGGAAGTAACGAGGAGAGCGAATAGTGATCCGCGGCAAAGGGAGAGTGAATACCATCACATGGAGGGGGAGGCAAGCGTTTACCCTGTGTACTACCGAAATTACCAAATTATCCATTCAACAACTATTTATAAATGTCTTAAATATTTTTTAACCAACTAATATAATTACATTGTGATTCCCCAAGTTGTGGGCTCTGATCGAGAAAATAAATTACCAATTTCAGGACATTAATTAATTAAATAAATAAACAGACATGGTGCAGGGTGTACGCCGCACGATCGCGGCTCGGTTTTCAGGAAACGATGTAATGACCGTTACAGGAAACGTACTTTTATCGGCGTCAAAAACACAAAGCTATCCACTTCGGGTTGATAATTGGCCAAAAGCATGTTTGTTGTGTTGAGATGGTCAGGTTTATTTCGTCCTCGGGGAATGGGAAAGGAATCCGAGGGTAAGATAGAATATGATGACGGTGGATGCCGAGATGAGACAGGGGGCACGGAGGACCTCGTTATGCGGGCCCTCGACGTGTCACGTGCGATGTCTATTTATTTTATTGTGACAAAACTCGAAACGCTTGCCCAACGTCCCCGCTAATTCGTTTCAGGATCAACACGGAGGAGGTAAATCATGAGGGTTAGTATAGCTAGTCCGAACAGTGACTAGTGCATAAGGAAAGACAAAAACCTGACTACTAGCCAGAATTTGACTCCATATCTGATTATGATAACACCTCATGCATTAGCAACAGTTATTTATTTCATGATTAATCCGTGAGGCGTTATTAGATGTTATAATATTTAATTAGTGTTAAAATCAATATAGAAAATGTTATAACATATGTAGAATTGAACGCGTTCAGATGTTTGAACGCTTTTAAAAAAAAATTATAGAAAAAATTTGATAAATCTCTCATATTTTTTTATTTTTATAAATTATAAATTTTAAAATTAAAAATCAAATTAAATGACTAATTTAAAATTAAATGATTAATTGTTAACGATTATTTTTTAACGGCTAATTTTTAATAGTTATTTTAATAAAAAAATCAAAATTTCATCTATAAATATTCATCCTCTTATGCAACTTATTTCAATCATTCAAATATCTAAATCTCTCTAAAAAATTTCTCCTATTTTCCTCTGAAATAAACAAAAATAATCGAAGATTTTGTAGAAATTTTATGAATTATCAAAAATTACCAAAAGAAAATATTTCTTCCCAAAATTCACAAATTTCATCAAATTATCCATATTTTTCATATCCATCAAATTATCCTCTTAATTCATACCCACCAAATAATCCATATGGTCCATATCTACCAAATTATCCATATAATCTATATCCACAAAATTATTCATCTAGTCGACATGCAACCGGTATGCCTTTTATATCCGATGGAAAATGAACTGTTTACTCCGACTTTTGTTCCAGAGACTCAACTGTCTGATTGTGAATCCCCAATTGAACTCGCAAATTTAGAAAGACGAATTATGGCGCCGCGGGTAGAAGAAAACGGTCAACATAGAGTAAGGTTAAAGACAAAGTTTTAGCGAGATCATTTGTCACTATCAACGATAATTCAATCATCGATAATGATCAAAAAGTGAATGCTTTCTGAAGACGTATTGCAAGCTACTACAATGAGAATCATTTTCTAGGTACACACAATAGAATTACAAGTGTCATACAATCGCACTGGTACAATATCACACAAAAAAAAGTATATCGCTTCAACGCAAATTACAATAGTATTTATAGTGTGTATCGTAGAGGCCACAGTGATAAGAACATATTGCGACTTGCGTATGAAAAATATCGCGAGGAAAATAACGACATTACATTTAATCTCGAGCATATATGGAGAATTGTAAAAGACCGTCCAATGTTTACTTCACAGTCCGTTGATCACCATATTGATAGGAAGAAGGCAAGAACCTCAGAGTCGGGAGCAAGCAACACCTCATCTAACAAAGATAAGAGTCTACCTAAACGAAGAAGAAACTCGTCCAATAGGTCAGAAGACAGCAAAAAGAAAGGGAAAAAACTAAATGAAATCGAACAAAAAGAAGGTATGATAACAAATTTTGACAATATGTTTGCAAAGTTTAATGAGTATACAAGCATAAAAATTGTTAAAGTTGAAATGAAACAAAAACAACTCAAAGTTGAGGAGATGAAAACAAAAGCTGCCGGGATGAAAGCAAAAATTGTTTTAGCCAAAGTTCAACTAAAGGAATATACAATCCTTTCGAAGGACACTTCGCAAATGACAAAGGAGTAATTTATCATCCACGAACATCTATGTCAAGAGATTAGGGGGAGATGGAATATGTAATTTTCATTTATTGTAATTTTTAATTATTATACTTTTTAATTATTATAATTTTTTATTATTATACTTTTCAATTAATGTAATTTTCTATTATTATACTTTTTCAATTAATATACAATTCCTGATAAATTAATATAGTCGTTGCAAAATAGCCGTTGTAATATAGCGTTGGAATAT
>JBBUKS010499261.1:1637-14460 GCA_038050645.1 Hedychium gardnerianum | reverse complement strand
GGAACATCCTAGCATTAGCATTATAGTGTAATTGATCCATTCATTGAAATTTGCCATAGTTTAACGCTGACTGGCAATCTAACGCAACCCTCCTCCTTTATCCGGGCTTGGGACCGGCCATGACTAGTTCGTCATGGGCAGAGTTTGACCAATTCATATTTGTCAAAAATATGATTTCCTCTATGTTCCAAAGGTGCTTGTAGTCTCTTCTTTGTTGCAATTCTGATATTAGGATATGCTCCATTTGAATAGTTTGTTTTAACAATCACAATAGATAGCTAGACTATCTTGATTGTCCATGTCCTTTTTTTATAATTTATGAATCCTTTTATCCATCTTACTATTTAGTTTGATATTATCATTTTTGTTTGAATTTTTTTGTTGTATCTACTATGTTGGATCTTGTATGAATTTTGTATCACTAACTATTTTGTTTACAAAATGGTTTAGCGTGTTAAGGTTTACCGATTGAATGATGAATGCAATTGGGATGAGGGCTCATGTTAGAGTTGATTATTTGGAGGTTTTTCACTCTCTTTCTGTTCTCTTTCTTAATGTTTGATTTTTTTTATTATGTTTGAAGATTGTAATTAAGCAATTCCTATTCACTTTGTCTAAATGTGTTAAGGCCTTTCTTGATGTTTCTTAGTTCACTCTTATTTTTGATGGTTCAAAAAAGTTTGTAAATGAAAAATAAAGTAGGCTTGTAAGGTAATGTTGCTGAGTGTCATTTTGTTTATATGTTATCGAACACCATGGTCTCGTAAAGTAATGATGACATCTATGTTTTCATATAAGCATGTTGGATTGTTCAAATCCTATTTGTCATCATAAAGAATATTAGATATAAGAAATAATTGGACATATTTTGTATTGATTGCTTAGTGGTATTGTTATAAATACAAGAATACTAGATGTTGTTTGATACCTATATTTATAAATAATTATTTGGGCCCGAGACTATGTTTACAAAAGTTATTGCAACTAGAGAGGATGGAGGGTGATGAATGAGGAAACGGAAGGGGGAGGAAGAGGAGGAAACAAAGTTGTTTACTTAGGTTGTTTAATTTTATTTGATTTTATGCATCGCGAGTGCATTTCAATGTTACATTTTTTCCTACCATAAGAGAAGTCTCTTTTGGATATTCATCTCATGAAAGAGTATGAAAAAAGGATAAGTTTTTGTTAGTTGATCATATCAGAAAGGAATTATAGGTTTCTATATCTTAAAAGAGATAAATATATAAAGCAACAAAAGACCATTGTACTTTCTTTCTCTCCACGAAAGGAAGGATGGTAAATGAATCATTCAATGATCTGGTCCAGATAATTCTGTTACTTTGATAGAAGCTTGAGTTGTATAGCAAGGTATTGACTTTTGGATGCATTCCTTTCATTTTTATTTGAAATATATTCGGATATCTCAATTAGACAAATTGAAACCAACTTCATTTTCCGTTGTTCCGTTCCATGGATACTTGAAAGCCCATATAAGACCTAGTTATGTGCAAGATCTTCAATTTCATCCTAAAAGAAAGTTCAAGCTTCTCTATATCAATGATAAGGTTACTTCTTCACTCCTCTCCTTTTTCTCCCTCTTTACTGCTAATGGATGCTTGCAATTCTTTGATGTTATGCATCTTTACAGATTCTTAGCATTGGAATTTCCATGACATGACAATCTGTTGAGTATTTTTGATTTTCCAGAGTTACATTTTATTTTATTTATCAAGAAAATTTCCTTTTTCTACATAATGTTGCAAGGAAAACAACCTTTGTAGCTTGAGTGACATCCAGAGTGCTAGGAAGATCTTGGTAATACACAATAAACCAAGGTTATGAGCATGACCATTTATCTTAGGCATAATATTGATATGTTTTTCTTTTGCAATAATATTGTCCGGATATGTTCCTCGTCAACTCTTTTATGTAGGTAAATTTAGACGGGCATTTCAGTTTTTTCTACAAGAATTTCCTTGTTTTACTTGTCTTCAACTAAGTACCATGCTCCTTATGATAATTTTCCTTTTAGTCTGTCTCTGTGAATTTTGTAGGCTATTACTTTTTATTCTCTTTTTGTGTTATTAGTTGTGTATCATACACTTTAAAAGTGTATACACTTCAAAAGTATTTGCTATTCTTTCAACTCTTTCCTCTTTCATGTTTTGCAAGATTTGTCCGAAGCCACAGTAAAAATATGTAATGATTGTGTTGATGTCTTTACGGCTAAATTTGAGGCCATTTATCTTTATGAGCTTACAAGAATATCTGTCTTTCCCAGCTTGGCAAGTCTAAATTCTTCCTTCGAGCTGGTCAGATTGCAGTTTTAGATGCACAGAGAAATGAGGTTTTAGAAAATGCTGCAAAGATCATTCAGAACCACTTCAGAACATTCGTTAGTCACAAGGAGTTTGTTGTTACTAGAGTTGCTTCAATTGCTGTCCAAGCTTATTGCTGAGGTACTTTGCAAAATTTCTTTTTCTATAAAATGCATAGTTCTAAGTCTAAATAGCATTGTGGAAGCTTTTGTGGGCCATAAAATGTTTACTCTATTTTTTTTTCCTTTTAGCTGAAGTGTTGTGAAGAAATTGGCTTTGTGAAAAGCTAATTATCATTCTTTTTCCAAGTGCAAGGAATATTAACAAGCTTTTTTTTGTAGAGTACTAGCATTGTGGTAGTCATTAATGAAGAGAATAGTTGATCCATGTTGCGGATATAATTTTAAGTTTCATTGGATAGATGTGAATTTATGTGATGACATTATTTCCACTTTTTGGTTATATATATATTTTTACTTTATTCTCTTAGGTTGTAATTTTTTATATATTCGAATCAATTCCCATATGTACATAGCATAATTCTACTCAGATATTAAACTACCTCACGTTATATAATAATATCTTGTGAACATAAATTGCATATGACATTTCTTTGTTTTTCTTAGGATGTTTGGCCAAATTTTTTTTTGCATATAGAAGACAATTGGAAGCAGCTATTTTTATTTAGAAAAATATTCGGAGATGGCTATTACACCGTGCCTTCATGTATGTTCATTCAGCTGTTGTTGTACTGGTTTCTTGGTCTACAAAAATATATGTCCATTAAGGAGCACAAAGCTGCCATTCACATCCAGGTTTTTTTTCTCTCTCATTTCTAATTGCTTTCATAATAGTTGCTCTGGCATTTCTGTAGTTGGATATGTTCCAAATTTATCATTTTCTCTACTATTCATTGTGAAGGAGAACTAGTGGTGGTATCTTAATTTTAGCAAGGAGCTTAATTGATTTGCAAATTAAGTGTATCTATTGAATGGTTATATGGTCCAGCCACCTAGATCTCACTAATATGCTAGATTCAAACAAACTTGTTCTCTTGAGGAATAGACTACACATTAACAATTTTGGCAATGCAGTTTCTAATCAATTCAATTCTTGTATATCAACAGCGTGATTAATAAATTGAACATTTTCATGTGTTTTCCAACACTAAGCTGAAATGTCTTATTTAAAACCAAGTCATGACTCCTTAAACCTTTAACCTGTTTACACAGTGGTGTTCATGCATTGCAAGAATTGGTTTATCATGACAGCCATTGACCACCCCACCACTTGCAATAATAAACTTCTTCATTCCATTACATAACATGTTGCTGGTGCTTGGATCTCATTGTGCTAATATATCTCATGAATTTTTAGTGCATCAGCCCCCTTCTATTTCTAGCATCATTCCACAATGAACTCGCATAGTTCTTGTCATTACATTCTATCCATTTTCATCCCGATTTTGATTTTCCTTTGTATATGTTTCTAAGTATTTGGCCAACTGAATTTTTACCGGTGTAGAGCAAATTATTTTGTTTCTTCATACCAGTACTTATTTTTGACCCTACACTCCACCAAATATAAATTTTAATTTTCTTTTTTCTCACTTCTACAAACTACTAGACAACACTTAAACAATCTTTGGTTCCTGATTTCTCTTAATTTTTATTTTCTTGTATGTATTGCACATTATTTATTCTATATATGATTTTTAATGCAGATGTTTGTCTACTGTCATTCTTTATTCTGTACTGTGAAATCACATAAAATTTTGGGTGTTTAAGACACTCTTGTCTCGTTATCTTAAGTCCTTCATTTTATGGATGTATATATTTTTACCTCATCTTTAGGTTACCGTTCATATCAAGGGTAGAATTGAGTGCGTATGGATCAATAGTCTTATTGAGAGTTCATGCTGACAAATGGTATTGGTTAGTATTAATTGCATTGTTTACTATTATATGTAATTCGAACAGGTTTATGTATCACTTCTGTCATTTACATATAAGATGAGAATATTTAGTTCCATAGAGAATTTAGATTAGCCAACCCCGCCTATAAGGCTTGATTATTGTTGTATAGGGGATATAGATTATATATTAATGAAGCAATTTGATTAAGCCGAAAAGCATGTTAACCTACAATATTCCATATTGGTTGAAGTATAGGAGTCTCTACTAATAATTGTCTATAGCAGGATCTCTATTTATATGAGAATAACAACCTTCGGACTATAGTATCTTATAATATCCCCAAGTGGGATTAGATTTCTTATCTTATTAGGCTTCTTGGTTTTTCCTCCAGCGGAATTGGTTTTCTAATCTTATTAATATTACCCAGCGCGATTGGTTTTTCTGATTGTATTGGTCTGCACATTTAATATCCCGAGTGGCTGCTCTTATCCATATCTTTTTAATATCCTTGTAGCTGATTGATTTTCTAATCTTACTAATAACCCTCAACAACATTAGTTTTAAGATTTTATTGGTTTTTTCACTTACTAGCCCCGAGTGGGATTGGAATTCTTATCTTATCAGACTTCTCGATATTGTCTCAGTAATCTTGGCTTTCTAATATCATTGACATATCCCGGGCTAGATTGGGTTTCTTATATTATTGGATTTCTCGGACAGGTTATTGGTCCTCGAGTTTTTTTAGGTCTTCTCGATATTATGCCAAGCAGGGAGTTCTCTATCCACTTGCCTTATTATTTTTTTCTAATTGGATTTATTCAATTCCGCTCCTCAATTTGACTCGAAGGGGGGACATGTGATGGAATCCAGAGTTCCTATCTGGGTTGATCCCCTTCAACCAATCCTTGCCTTTGAGCTATATTATTCTATAACAGCCTCTGGGCTAGGCTCTTTTCACAAATATCCTCGAGTGGATTGGTTTTGTGATCTTATTGCTATTTCTATTTACTATCCCCGGACGAGATTCGTCTCCTGGTCTTATTGGTATTCTCAATATTATCTATGGTGGGATTGATCTTCTTCTTTTCTCGGTATTCTTATTGATTTGCCCCCGTCGGGATATTATTGAACTTCTGGCATTCCTTGTTTTCTGGTTATTATCTTTCTGGTCTAGGAATTAAGATCCTCCCTTGGATCGGAGTTTTGGTCTTCTTTCTATTCTTACTTGTCCCCATGATCGTGGGATTGATCTCCTCTCCCCGACCGGGACATTATTGGACTTCTGGTATTCTTGGCTTTCCGCTTATCATCCTCCTGACCAAAGGATCGAACTCCTCTCTCCGGTTGGGACATTATTGGAATTCTGATATTCTTTTTCCAAGTGCAAGGAATATTAACGAACATTTTTTGTAGAGTACTAGCATTGTGGTAGTCATTAATGAAGAGAATAGTCGATCCATATTGCGGATATAATTTTAAATTTCATTGGTTATATGTGAATTAATGTGATAACATTAGTTCCACTTTTTGGTTATATATATTTTTTCTACTTAATTCTCTTAGGTTGTAATTCTTTATATATTCTGATCAATTCCCTTATATGCATAGCATAATTCTACTCAGATATTGAACTACCTCACGTTATATAATAATATCCTATGAACATAAATTGCATATGGCATCTCTCAACCTTGTTTTGTTGATGCATATCAAGTCTAACTATATACTTGAAGCAAAATGAATTGTACCCAATTACAAGTTTAAATTTAAGTTGTTGCTATTGGATTAACCTTCCATGTTTATCTGTGTCATTTCATCTGAAAAGAATAGAAATGACTACTTCTTTAGTCAGCATTCTCACTTTGGATTGCTTCAGTCAGCATTCTTAATTTTGTTATTTTTTGTTACTTTGTCCATATATTGAGAATATGTGCTCCTCTTAATACTTTTTTTCTAGTAGTTTGTTATGAATTGATTTTTTAAAGTGCTATATTCTACAATATGTAGAATAATCTTAAGTTGTATCTCTTTCAAACACTTATGTTCTTTGTAGGAACATCGTGTCAAAAGGTTGTATCACTAATATATGGCTATACAAGTTAAATTGGAAGAATGATTATATGCTAGGAAATATAAAGTTAAACATTGTGGTAGCATAATAAAAATGAAGAAATAAGTATGAGAAAGAAAATGAAATAGAAATACTATTTCACTACATTTAGACACTCGTCGATAATGTATTGTCTACTTTTTTCCTATGGTTTATTATGAATTGATTTTTTAAAATGCTCTATTTTATAATATGTAGAATACTCTTAAGTTGTATCTCTTTCAAACACTTGTGTTCTTTGTAGGAACATCTCTTCAAAAGGTTGTATCACTAATATATGCTTATACAAGTTAAATTGGAAGAATGACTATATGCTAGGAAATATAAAGTTAAACATTGCGGTATCATAATAAAAATAAAGAAGAAATAAGTATGAGAAAGAAAATGGAATAGAAAAACTATTTTCACTGCATTCAGACACTAGTCGATAATGTATTGTCTACTGCTTTGATGATAATGATATCATATAGTGGCTTACTGTCGGTGTCCTTCTCATGGCTTGTTAATTTATTTTACATGCAACAAAATTGATAAATGAAGATTTCATTGTTTGTATAGATCTACTTGAGGTTCTGCTTGTGGAACATTTTCAAAGGTTTTACATTATTTTGTTATGTTTTATGAAAAATAGTTCATGTTTATTTTTTATATTTTATATTTTATGGAAACCAGTTAGGGAAATGATTCAGTGGTTTACTTTTTCCAGGGTCTCAGAGTTCTTGTATATTAGGTCCTTGTCACAGGTACTCATAAATGTTTTTTGAAATTTTTTTGATGACTTTATTTTCTCTGATCTCTTTACTTAGTAGTGCCTTTTTATTTGTGTTGCAGTTGCTAGTTTGTCATCCCAGTTGGGATGTTTGGAAGGTTGCTTATGAAGCTACCTGCAAAATTAGCTCTTCTTCGGCAATTTTGGTGGAAAATCTTCTTCTTAAATATAGGTCCTAGTTGTCTTTAGTTACTAAGAAAATTTCACAAATGAAGCTTACGTAAGTGCTGTTTCTTACTAAATCTCTGTTCTCTTTGTAACTGAGCATATGGTCAATTGTGATCTACTGGGTTGTTGTCTTCAGTGTCTCCAAAATCTAAATGTCTGCCTTTGTGAGGCATATGAACACCTAGATTTGCTTAACCCCATGTTGCTGCTTGATATTGTGATGTGTTTGACACTTAGATTCATGCTATCTGATGCTTGTACTCTAGTCGGAGGCTTACAAGGTTTAGACTTCTTTGATTGAGTATTTGCTCTTTCTTTATGTTTCTCTTCTAGTTCTACCTTTTGGTTTGTTTTCATTGCCTAGTTGTTACTAGTGTTTGTTTTTCACTTTTGGTGCTATATCTAATTGAATGCCACTGTACCTAACTTCATATGCCAATTACTAATTTCTTATTTGATTAATTTTCTCAATTAACTTCCTAAGATGATGCATGCATGGTCAATGACACGGAGAGTTGGCATGAGGCACAAAAACCGTTTCTACCATCTGTTGAACTGTTGGTGAAATATTTGCTTCTTATCGCACCTGCAACTGTTTCCTATTTTCGTGGTTCATATTCCATCATTTGCTCACATCACCCTTGCATTGCCAACAACGGTATAAGTAACCAAATATGGAAGGTAGGTGCTTTTCTTTCTTTTTTTTTTGTTCATTTTGGTGTTGCTGATTTGGCCTTTGTAAAATACTATATTGGACATGTTTAAGAGTTCCTTTGTCTTATTACCTATTGCAACATGCGCTCATTCTATTCCTAGCTGCCTCATTGAAACCATTTTGCTCTATGTTGCACTTTGATCCCACTTTTGGCTTTCACTCTAATATGACAACTTTTTTTTTTTTTCAATTCTTGATTTTCATAATTAGTCGGTAGGTTATAGTTGGAATTGATGTTAACTAAAAGCTAAACATTTTTAGAGGTTTCAAAGGAATTTGCAGTGACATGGTTATAACATAGTGGATATTATGACTGCAAATCTTGAGCCAATATGCAAGGTAATGTCATTTGCCAATGTTCTGGTTTTCATTCTATAGTACTTTGTCTGTGCTTTAGGTGTTGATGAGAATATGAAAGCCAACTCATGATCTGCAATCATGTAGCCATTAGTGGCGTTTTACTTGTAGCCAGATTAAACTGTTAGATATTGACATTTGTAATGTTTAGTTTTACCAAAATATTAAATTTAAATTTTTTATTGTAGAGTCCATAAATTTCATTGTATTTTTCTCACATTAAAAACTAGATAGATTATATTTTTGTTGAGCATTTTCTTTTTTCATTTCCTCCTTGTATTTTTCATATACTATTATCCTTTTAAGATTTGCTTGGGTCTACTGGACTCTTTAGTTCAAGCACACTGGAACAACTTGTAGCCACATGTTCTCTATCAACATTAATGCCATATCCCCAAATGATTTGTTCATTGAATTTGAAAATGTAAGTTTCTTTGTTATTTTATTGATGCAAAATTATATTTTCTATATGACTCCTAACTCATTGCATTTGTTTTGCATTTTCAGCACTTTAGCAGTCGTCTCCCATATCATTCATTACATGATACGCTCACAGAAAATGAAATTAAGGTGAGATAGTTGACAATTTTTTTGTGTCTTCTGACTATTTTTAGTTTCTTTATGTTGTCCTGCAAATACTTCTTCTGTTGAGTTAATTAGAATTTATAGCAAATAGCATGATCCACTATGAAGCTTCCTGTATGTTATGCTTTAAGCATTTTGTTCTTATTATCAAGATACCTAAATTCAACCACACAAACATGCTCGAGTCCCAACATATTGCACTTTTTAGTTATTTCATTATGCAGGCACTATCTTTTCTGAATGTTTTTAAGCAACATGTTGTTCTTTTACTCTTGGTCTGTAAAATTTGGATTCTATTTGGCATGTAAACATATTTGAAGTTAAATTGATTCATGATGTGAACAAATTATATTCTTGCATATATATCTTTTGCTTTTTGGCTGTGAAGTAGATGTTATCTCATTTGAAATGCATTTTGTGGTTTATTGAAGGTCGGAAAATGATCATTGTATGTTTTATAGCCATTGAGTGTCCACATGATGACTTATTTTGTTACTACCAGGGCATGGAGTTTGTTCATTCTCCATAAGTTAATTGGATTTCTCACTTAAATTTTGTCCCACCTACTGGCTTGGAGTCTGGTCGACGTGTGTGCATGTAACATTGAAATAAAACTTGTAAAACTTACAAAAAAGGTCTCTTTTGGTCAAATAAGTTTACCATGTTGAAGATATTAGAAAATTTTGTTATCTTGGCCTATTGTACTTTGTAAGTTCATTTTTTCGACTCTTTCTTCCATCTCCATTTTGGTCTAAATATGATCATAACATAATAAAAGTTAGCAACTATTTTATCTTTGTATGCTTTTCTAGGTATTTTATAATACATTAGAAGGGCAATTCTCTACTGAACAAGGAGTTTATGTCGCTGAGACTATTGCTGCTAAAACTTCTAGGCAACCAAAAGGTCGTTTTAAGGTTTATGGTGATTGGTATGCTTACATGACTTAACTTTTACTTTATCAATAATTTAAATTTGTGTAAAAAAAATGTTTCCTTCCCTTATCAAAGGAGAATGCACAAACAGACATTTCAGTACAAAGGGAGATAAGTAAAAAAGGAATCTATAAACATGGTGAAGAAAGACATTGGAAAGGCTAGCAAGAAGAATAATAAATCTTATTGAAGACACGATTGTTTTGCTACTGATGTTGATTAGTAACATGTATGTTTTTATAGTTCATGTGGAGAAAGTAAAGACTGCCAAGGAGGAAAAGAGGGAATTGTTGTTGAAGGAGGAAATAGCTACCCATCACAGGGTTAAGCTTATTCAGAAAAATAATTTATACATAATTATTGATTCTTATTTAGTTTACTTTCCTTATTGATCCTTATTTTCTCATCCATTCTTGATATAATAATTTGTACATAATTGAGAATTGAAAAGATTTCTCTTATTCCTTCAATTTAGGCATATTCTAATATGGATGTTCGTGCAAGAATGATAAATGCAGGCATTAGGATCATTGACAAACATGGAAAAGAGAATGTTCCTTTACTTTTCCCTATTTTTGACGGTTACTTGAATAAGAAGGTACTCTCATTTTAACTAATTGATTATTTGTTGGATTCAGGATCCCTATATTTTAAACCTAATAATACTAATGTTTGTCATCGAGAGCCACTAACTCTTTGTTGCTTCTTTGTCTTTAGGCATTTGATGAAGAAAAATATGATCTTGCGAGGGAACGTGTTGTGATCTTCACTAGAGCTCTTGCGAAACATTTAGCAATGGTATGGGATTAGTGAGATAGGAATTTTGGTGGTTTACCTATTGTCATTGCTTTCCTTTCTACTGTAGATTGGTATTTTCTGTTACTTTACTCTTATTGCTTACACTTTATACTTGGAGTAGGATGATCCAAAAGTCCACATTGTTGTAGAGAAATTATTGGATGTTTTAAACACTCCCTTAGAGGCACTGCGACGAGCTGATTGTTTATCTCCATTGATGGCATCTAAACAAGTATTTTTTGTTGAGTTAAAAACTAAGTAGGTAATTTCATTTTGTGTGCAATATTATTTTTTTCCCTTCGAAATATTTAATCCTTTGTTTCTTATTGCTTTTTTTTCTTGTTTAAGATGTATTTTACCACTTTATTGGTAATATTCTTATAATTACTTGGTAATTCTTGTCCTTATTTTTTTTTGTTCGAGATGTATTTTCATTTTCCAGTCTTTCTCTACATTATTATTCATTAGGTGGACGGCAAGACACTTGTGTCTAGACTCATGGATCGAATGATGAAAAGTGATAGATATGGAGAGCGCCGTGGTGCAGCCTTTGGTATAGCTGTTGTAGCTAAAGGTTTTGGAATATCTTGCTTGAAAAATTATGGCATTATCACAGCCCTCCATGAAGGTTTACAATCCAGGATTGTCACTCTTTGTTGTTTATTACTTGGAACTATGAGTTACTTCTTAAAATGTACTTGCTCTTTTGTGGTACATAGCTTCATTGTTGATGCATTTTAACTAAAGAACAAGGTTTATTATTACAATTAATATTGCTTTTTCTCAAGCCTAGCAGTATTTTGTTTCTATGTCTCCCTTTTCCAGGAATATTGATATTTATGATTTATCAATGTCCAGTTTGTTGAGTTTGATTTTTTTTGAATGCATAATATCTAGCCCAAATGGTTGGAAACTCAATATCTTCAAAAGGACTTAATCCACATCATTTATGTTTCAGATTGTGTGGCATAACTATATTTGGTGTCAACATTGCGTTAGAGTTGCTATATATATATTTTTCTCGGTTGTGTTACTAGTTTCTTTGTTGTGTTATTGCTCATTTATGTCATAGCCTTCCTCGGATGAAGTCATTGATGAAGGTTGAGAGTTTGATGAACATATTTCTATATCAATGAAGGTGGATAATTATAGTGGAGAGTTTGAGTGCAATTGATGGAAGCTGTATGGATTGAGGCAAAGATAGTGAAGAATGCACAAAACAAGGTTTAGTAGTCTTGAAAAACTTACATAACCTGAAATGCTGTATCATAATATTACTGTTATGGGTGTTGGAGTACTTGAGAAATATGAAGTTTATCATATCTAGGTTCAAGTGCATGAACAAAACACAACAACAACAACAAAAATACCACTTGAACAAACACAAACAACTCCAAAAAACTCCTTAACCAAAAGTAAAATAAACTACCGAGGATAAAGAAATGAGAAGGTTGTTTTACCATTGAATATAAAAGAGGATACATCATTAATGAAATACAAGAAGATTAGGATTACATCTCCCCTATAATTGTTAAAGAGTGCATACATGAATCATTGTAGTATATGCTATATCCGGAAGGTGACTTTTAAGCTCGATGAACCATTCTGTTGCAAGGTATAGCCACAGGCTGTTTGATATATGATGCCTTGTGAAGAGCAAAATACAATGGGTTTTGCCAAGCTTACACGTCTCATACTGTAACCTGGTCAAGGAGAGCAGATAATTGACATGAAAATTAGGTATAGCCATAGCTTATAAGAGATCAAAAGCAGGGAGTTTTGATAAGGAGTGCATGAAGGGACCTCTATGCTCTAATCTTTATACCAAGAACAATTGAAGATTTGATTGATCTTAATTCAATCAGGGATATTCCTTTTACAGTGCTCAACATGAGTAAGATATACATTAAACTAAGACAAAAATGGGAGTAATGGTTGATTACTTATAAAGAAATCTGCTTGTCGTTTTAATTTAGTCGTTGAATTATTTTTTCCCTTTTGAGGTTTTGTGGATTGTCTTCGTTTGGATGTTGTGTATGCATTTCTCACCTATTTTTGTTGCAATTTGACTGTTTTATTTTTGTTTTAGAAATTCAGCTAAGTCTCGTGAAGGAGCTTTACTTGGATTTGAGTGCCTTTGTGAAAAGCTTGG
>JBBUKS010499251.1:0-14462 GCA_038050645.1 Hedychium gardnerianum | reverse complement strand
ATAGATGATGATATAGTAGGGGATAGAACCCAATGGCGTAAAAGGATCCATATAGCCGACCCCACATAGTGGGATAAAGCTTGGTTGTTGTTGTTGTTGTATATTACAGCACTATGTGAAAATTCTATTATATATTTGTTGCAATGCTCCATTATATGATACTTCAAAATTTTAATATTATTGATGAGTTGCATTTTACTGTTCATATTCATTTATGCTGCGTTTTACACTTTTCTTTTTCATTTGTTTAATGTTGTTTGAAAATGGTTCTCCTTAGTTAGTGTTTACTTAAAGGCAGAGAGACAAGAGAAGAAAGTTAATAGGAAATTAATGCTTTGCTTGTTGTCAGGGGAGGACACAAGGGAGGGTGAGGTGGTGTTGGAAGCTAAGGGTATTATTGGTTAGACTCACAGAGATGTTGGAATTGTTGACTTCTATGCTTTCTATTTGCAATTGGCTTCATAAGTTACCCTAGTCCTTCAGTCCTCCTTCTCTCATTTAAACTGCAGAATCTTTCTTTCTCCAATAAAATCAATATAGCATTCATTAATAATTGGCTTACGTGCTAGTGCTCACTTTTACGATACCCCTATATTCCTATTTATATATGGAACTTTTGTTTTATTTTTCAGGTCAAATTGACTATTGAAGTTCCAAATATCTATCTGTGGAGAGTGCGGGTTTTATGTTCTTCATTATTGTTATGTTGCAAATTGTTTGATAGTTAGAGAAGCCTTAGAAAATGTGGTTATTTACTACTTTGAATAAAGCTAAATTGGTGTGTTTTGTGTATTGAGGGTTGAACAAAGCAGTTGACATCTAAATGAAAAGCAACCACACCATCCATTAATGACCTTGTCTAAGATAATGACTATGGATTCTATCGTCAACCAAGTAACTTCATATTATTATCGCACTATATTATTGTATTAGTGTCAAAATGAATTATATACTTGTTGTGGTTGTTCATTATATAATAGTTTAAAATATTTACTCAGGATTTCAAAAAGTGCATGTAGGCAGTATAAAATTGACCCATTGTATCACATATATAGTATGCAAGAATAAATGTGGAGGCATATTTTGTCAGTACTAAAATATTAAAAAATATTATATCAAATCTAAAAGATTTATACTTGCAAAATAGCTTTAAGGAGATACCTAAAAGTTATAAGCTATTTAGGAAGCTTAGAATTTTAATTCTATTTGGTTTAGTAAATGAACCAAATAAGATTCTATAGCTACAGATATAGTATACAAATAATGTATGCAATCATATGCGATCATTGATTGGTACCTTAAAACAAATGTGCCTAGGTGGTCAAGTGGGGCTTTTTACAACCATACATTCAATACTTTTATGATTATGTTCATTTCGACTGTCACAAATTAGAGGCTGCTTTACCCTATAAGAGTAAAGCCATGTTAGTTGTGATAATTCCATGATTCAAAAGCTATAGCATATACACACAAAATAGTATGATTACATCATAGAATAACATAAACATATAAATGAACAATTAACTCCATTCAGCATATCATAGAATAACATAAACAATTAACATTATACCTATAAATTTGACTCAACTTCTAGCTTGAGTCACCCTACCTATACATTCAAAAGGGCAAAGGTAGAGGGACAATATACAAAATAATGCACTCAATGTATATAAAGTTCTGCATGACATAATAAGCTCAAATGTAAAAGAACAATAATAACACAAGAAATTAATGCTTATCATTGAGCTCTCTTTGGTTATGTCAATTTTTATCTATCTCATCTCTAAGTTAAAATTTTCTTCTCCAACTTGAACATTTCAACTTCATATTTGTGTCATAATCTCCAACTATTAAAGTAGCATCTAATATATTATCTTTGGCTAGGACAATCATGCATGTGGGCTAAAGGCATCTCATGTACTACTCAATAATGTAAGGGTATATATATCTATATATGCTACTTGAAGTATGCAACTCACACATAGTGACTTGCACTTGGATGGTTGGTTGAAGTTGCATTACTATAACATGATTTATTCTCCTTTAACTATTATTAAGGATTAGTTTGATGTAGTGCCTTATTTTTCTCATTGGCCTCTTTTGTATTTCATTGAATTTTAGTAGATTTAATATGTAGCATATTTTTTTTAGGGGACAACCCTAGGTGAGCCATCAATCTGTGATTTCTTCAAAAATATTTTAGTTGCACACATTATTAAAGTATCTCATTTCCAACATAGGGTTATCATGGTATTAGCAAAAAAAAATAAATCAACATTTCTCTTGCAATAACTTAAAAACGACAAGAGAATTATCATAGTATCTCATGCTCAAATGAAGAGAACAAAAGTATCTAACCATGATATCTCATGCAGTAACATAAAACAAAAATAAAGATATCTATCATAACATCTCAATGTAATATTGCAAAGAAACTTACCCCACATAAATTATATTCTTTTGCTCATTTTATTGTTAGTAAAGCAATTAATTCTTAAACTGAATTATTTAGGAAAATATTCATTATTGCTCATTTCATTTTCTCATCCCTACTTAAGATATCATGCATATAAGAAAACTCAAGGAAGGCAGCAAAGGGTTACCCACCTCTAAGTAGATTCCTAACTCACGCCTTGAACTCCATGAACTCTTTTAATGCTCCTATATGCTAGAATCTCTATTACAATAGTACACCATTACTTGTTATTTTCATTCATAAGTCACTAATTAAAATGGGTACTAAAATACTTTAAAGTCAAATTCTAATGATCGTGAACTAGTATGGAGCTTACTCTATTTTTTAATTCAAGTAATACAAACTATTTATTAGGTTGCGAAATCGAAACCTTCTTTTTACCTTAGGATCAATATGGTGAAAGTTCACCTTAAAAAGATTTGACATCACACGTCCATTGTTGGTCGCGACTCTTTGAGAAAAACACAATGTGTGTCTTGCAACCTCTCACTAACCCTAGCAATGAATCTTCAGTTAGATTAGGCCCAACGCATCTCGCAATAAGGTGAAGATGTTTCAAACGAAGAGAAATTATTGCTACACCTCAAGAGACACATTGCTACTTATGTGAAGGGTAGTGCGGTTCGGAGTCGATGCTCAAAGTGGGCAGTGATTTGCTGTCCCTTGATTAATCTCGTAGCACAAGAAGTGCTTGGTGGGTGCTGACTTCAAATGAACTCCAACTCATGAAGGCATTGGCCAGATGGAAAGGGCTTCAACTCATTGAAATAGGCATCCATAGGGAAGGGAAGACATTTATCTTGAAGGAATAGGTGCAGTCTCTCGAAGGAGTAGGTACTGATCTTGAAGAAGACTCCAATCTTGAAGAAGACATCCATCTTAAAAAAGGTTTTAGAAAAAAGAGGAAGAGAAAGGGAGAAATGTTTTGAACCACATCAAATGGGATTCAATCAGGTGCTTGTAATGTCCTCAATGCTTCCGTTCTGAAAACCTCACCACTGTGTAGTATGAGGATGTTGGCTCACACTGCTCACATTGCAACACCTTCCTTTCCCTCTTGTTCTCAATCATGAAGTCCTCCAAGTTTGTGAGAAGTTAGTTTGGCTATTTCTCCTTACCAACATCCTTTTATCGACTATTGGAGCACATCGCAAGCTCAGTTATTGCCAATTTCTATCCTTTCAATGTACTCCGAGTAGTTTACAGATGGATGATTACATAAATCTGAACATGGTAAAATAAAAATTGAAAGATCTAGCTGAAATGATTTGTTTGGAAATTTTCAAAAAGCTAATTCCAGTTTCTTCTTTCCATTGGAACAATAAGGTTATTGCTTATTACTAAATTTGTTGAAAAGGTGAAATATAACCAACAAAGAGGGCCTATAACTATGAAGGACATGAGCTCTTATAGTGGTTCATGGAGATAGATGGGAAAAATCTCTGATCCTCCTCCAAGGAAACACAGCATAAACAATGATTAAGACTGAAAAGTAGTATTATATATATATGGCTTACAAGACCACATGATAGATGTTCTGAAAATTGTTTAATGATGCAGAAGATTTGTGTCCTTACTATGAGAACTTTCTTCATGCTTGTTGTTGTGTATCCCCAGGATAAGGATGTGGCTTCTAGCGACAAACTGTTGGATCAGGAAGTAAAAATTGAAAATAACAAGGAAGAATTTGTGGCTCAAAATAGTGACACGGTATTTTAAGATTTTGTTTACTTGCTGCATAAGTTCAAATGGCTTTGTCAGTACTGCAATATATAACTATGTATTGTTTTGTCTGACTTAAATCCCACTGTAGGTCAAGGATGATGAGTTGGAGTTTGCTAGTGGTTCACCATTGCCCGGAATGAAGGTGATGTTTTGAGACAATAATGCTTACTTGCTTTTGTTATAGTGTTTTTTGTAATTTTTTGGCTGAAATACTCTTTTTTACAGCAACAACTTGATGAAACTATGAAGATGTCGAAGGCAACTATTGACATCCTTAAAGATCAAGCTTTTGGTTTTGACACATTTTTTGTAACCAGTCTGGAAACTTATGAGGTGAAGCTTCTGTTTTTCAACTAGAAATTGGTCTATTAAGGATTTAACTTTTAACTTATATGTGGTTTAGTCTGATGTTGCTTTGCCAACTATTCAAAAATCATCACTTGTCATACTTCCACCTAAGGTTTGCTCAACCACCCAAATATAAATGTATTTTCTTCAAGGTTTAAAATCTTGTTCCATGTTGGGGTTTTGGTGCTTGATAGGCCTTTTGGTGCTGACCAGCATATCGTGGTGCCTATGGCATTGACCAGGAATAATGGAGGAGGGAGTGGAAGAGGAAGAAGAAAAAGAGGAGGAAGAAGAAAAAGAGGGGGGAGAAAATGGGGAAGAAGTAGAGAAAATAGACTTGCCTAACCCATCTCTTACCTTCCAAAATCACTGTTCATTGGAGATTTGCTTTACGTCTCTTCTCACCTCATTTAAGATCTATGTCAGCTCCTATGCAAAGATCATCCCCATGTGATCACCCTCTGATGCGATTCCACCATGTCCACAATGGATTGTGTTGATTTTCCTCTGTTTGAAGCCATTTTAGTGCTAAAAATCTCTCAAACGGAATTGAATCACATATTTTGGGCTATATGGATAGATGTTTAATTCTGGTTGCCCCTTGTTGATGATATATACTATTAGGTAAGTGCATTTATACTTCAAACTTTAGGATTGTTTAGGATTCGATTGCTCATTTGTATCCACAAAAGGAAGAATAGTAAAGTGAGGAGGGGAAATGAAATTTTCTCGATTTGAAGAATGGGAAATTATACACAATGACAATGGAAAAGAAAGGAAGTTCAAGGATAAGACTTTTCTGCCATAGTTATAATGAGATTGGATAGCTAAGTGAGTTAATTTGTCATTTGGTCATCCAAGAAAATGCTTGCTTACAGAAATTTGTTCCTGCCATTTGAATCTTTCTCCTTTATAGGACTGATATGTTGTTGGCATCAATTAAAAAACAGTTGTAATATGATAAACATGATTCTCGTACTATCATATTTATGCAAAATAAAGAACATTGCGACCCCACCTCTTGTAAAATAAAGCCCATGTTCCTTAGTGTTAATAGGACCATGGAAGTCCAATTTACACATTTGTCTATCAAAGCATCGAATAATTTGCCATTTTATATTAAAGGAAATGGCTTTCTACATACCTGGTTGACACGGTTTGTTAGCAAAGATCTTAAATTCTTGTTTTTTTTGTCCTTGTGGGTTCAAAGTGATTCTTATAAGTTATAACACTATTATTATGATCAAAACTTAGTTATGTCCCTCAACTCCTCATTGGTTTTAAGTGATTCTTATAAGTTATAACACTGTTATTATAATCGAAACTTATTTATATCCCTTAGATTACATATTCCTTATCTCAGTTATGGTTCCTTGTCAAATGAGTAAATAATAAATTTTATATACCTAGTTTAGGATAATTGTAATTTTTTTTTAGTCAATTAATGCTTGCTAGGATTAAATGAGTTTTATTCAATAGGTAAAAGGCATGACTGCATCTTTGTTCTTCATGCACATGCCAACTTTGAAAAAATAAGTTTAATTGTTCTTTTATTGAATATGCATGCGAAAACTGCTATTTATTGACGTCAACAGTCTCACAGTAAATGTTTTCGAGGGAAGTTTCAACAACCACTGATTAACCAAAAGCCCCATATTGTGGAATTGGTTATATGGATCTTTTCACGAGGTTGTAGATATAATATTAGTTTTTGAGGAAAATGCTAATCTTTATATATACAAACTAGTTTTCTTTTCTTTTCTTTCCAAATTGCATAGTTTCAATATGGTGAACAAATGTTTTCTTGAACTGATTTTAGATTGTCCGAAAGCTTAATGTACAAGTTGTTTATGATGATTTTTTTATAAAAAAAAAATACTAGGTTCATATGTTATTAGAAACAGAAGTTGTTGAATTGTGCAACTTTTGAATCGATAATTGTTCAATCTTCAACTCTTAGGTTGGTTTCACTAAGTTATACCATCCATTATCTTTCATAATAGGGGCGAGTGTTCTTTAAGGGTAATCTTTGAGGAAAACCAACAAAAAGTTATGAAAAGATAACAAATAGAATGCAGGTGGGTTCAATTTATTTTATTGTATGTGACTGTTAAGAACTTATAAAACATAGCAACCTACAGAGTTTCCAGCTAACTTATTTTGACAGGGCAAGTTTGGAGATCAGTATAAGCTTTTCCTTATCAATCCAGAGGATGACAAGTCAGTTGCAGTAGTGGTGCCAAAGCAAACCTTGCATCTAGAAGCTACTGGTTATAAGAAATTTCACGTTGCCTTATGCTGCAGGACATTTTCTATTTATGAGAAAGTGGTTGTCTTAATTTTGACATAATGATTTTCATTGATGATATCATTTTCTTGGTTCAGATGACTCTAGATGCATTAGAGTGATATGTTGGAGCAAGATACGATGTATAAGAGCTTGTATATCTGATTTTGATGTATATATCTGATTTTGATGTGCTTCAGATAAATTTCATTTGTAGTTGTTCCAGAATGGTTTGTTGCAGGATCATTTAGCTTGGTTACCATTTTCACATTACTTCTTCGAAATGTCCCTTTTCTGCAGTCAAACTTGTTTGTATGAGTTTTTCTCACTTGCTTTTTTTTATTCTTTATGATTCACTTCAACACTTCTTTTCTCTCTCATGCAAGCTGTTGTGAAACTCAGAAACCATTCAATCAATGGAAGATTAGATTTTTTTATACTATTTGTGTATATTAGTCAGTTGGATTTTATTTTTGCTATTCTCTTGAAATCTCTAATGTTCTTGTAGATATTAATTATTACTTACATTCAGACTTTCTTTCATATCAACATTTGAGCCTTTATAAGTCTTGCCTTTGCACAATTAGTCATCTATGTTGACAGTCTTGCCTTTGCTGATAACATTAGTCTTGACTTTGATGATAACATTAGCTCAAGATATTTCTTTTGCAGGAAAGAGATAGTCTTTGATGAGGATCACGGTTAGAGAAGAAGATGAATTTTTTCTTTATGAAATATTTAGTCATTTTACATTGGGCTTCAAACTTCTGTTAATATTTTTGGAACCTAAATACATCTTGGTTTATTTACCTTTATTTGATTAATAAAATTCCAATCCAAGTTATTAACATTGTACGTTTATATTTCTATTTGCAATATCAATCAAGAACCATCTGGAAGGCAAATGCTCTTAAATTAACTAATATATTATTTATGCCTTTTCAAATTATGTTTCTTTCTAGGTTTTTTTTTTGCAAGATGAATGCTCTTGCATTAGCTAATATATTTATGCTTTTTTTATTCTTCACAATTTGGAAGAATCTCACCATGTATATTTCATCATATGCATGTTATTTTAATAATGTAGCATATCTATGTACCATAAGAGCTTGGATTATTTTTTTTAATTGTTTAACGTCACTATAAATTACTTGGTTATGTTTTCATATTATTCATTATGTTATACGACATCTATGCACTTTTGATAACCTCTAGAACTTAGGATGCAATTTCCAATTTCCAGCATAAATTTGGTTTTTATGACTTATAAAGATGTGAAATTAGTAGTCACTCTTTAAAATTGCGTTCAAATTATGTTCAAGTGAACTCTATTTTTCAAAAGTTTGGATCCAGAGATATATATAGTATGTAATTTGGGTATTTGATGTGTTATCTTTTTTTTTAATTGAATTATTTAAGAATTTTATAACTCCTATATGGGGTTGGAGAATATTTAAGATCTTTATGATATATGCTCAGTTTTGTTATTTCTTTGTGAATATTCGTCATTTTTTTGATGAATGATTTTATGAATATAATACATTTTGTATTTTTTACATTTCAGTTTGCATTAATAATCAAGAACCAATATTTCAACCAATCTCAATATGATGAAGTTAGAAGTGAATGGAACAAATTTGTCTACACGTATATAAGTGCTTAAATAGGTGGTGTACGTTGGGATAAATATTTGATTTTTCATTATGAATTTTTGGATATACTTGTGGATACACTTTTGGTTTGTGGATATATTTTTTGGTTATACTTTTGGATTTGTGGATATATACTTGTGGATCGGTGGATAAACTTGTGGATTCGTTGATATTTGACATTTTTGAATGAATAATTTATTAATGTGGTTATTTACTTCAATACTAAAACTAGATAGTGAAGTAATAAAAAACAAAATAGTTCATCACATTAAAATTGTATCAAAGTTAAAGAAAGTATTTACTTCACTACAGTTTAATAATTGCGAAGTCGTTTCTTATCAATTACTTCAGTATAATACAAAACAATGATTTTTTTAAAATCAATTACTTTATTAATAAAATGTAAACTATGAAGTAACACAATACTAAATACTTCACCAAATACAAATTATGGCGAAGTTATAAAATATATTTACTTCAATAATCAATGTAAATTGTGAAGTTACATATCATTTATTACTTTGACACTTTACAGAACCAACGAAGTAAAATATGCTTTTTTTACTTTGCATTGGTCAAACTCCGAACTGGTTTTGCCTCCTTGAACCGGTCAAAGACTTCACTTTTTTTATGGATACGATTTCGGTGATAAGACGAAGTAAAATAGTACCCTTTTACTTCACGTGTGTCTACTTTGCTGATTGTCTATCTACGACTTTGGTGAATATGCGAAGTAAATCAAGGAAATTCACATAGTGACACAAACAAAATCAACAACTAACACTCAAAATGAGGGCAGAAATAGGGTTTCATCTAGTACCTATGACGATCAGGATGGTTGAGATGGGATGATAGCCGTCGGGCTTCACGGCAAGATTCTCCTCCTCAATCGTCACTGCGGCTTCTATCTCCTCGGGAGGAACCATCATTTCTACCTCTATTCGCCTTCCGATCGAAGGGGGGAAGAAGAGACGACGACTTGAGAATCGCGGGATTGGATTGGGGTTCTATTTCATATTAAATTATGGATTATGGAAAGCTTTTATTGGCCATCACAAATTCAACTAGTCAAAAAAAAAAAAAAAATCATAGACAACGTTTTTTAAAAACCATTGTCATAGACACTAAAAAGGACACTCATAGACAATACTTTAAAAAAAGCATTGTTGTTGACCTAAAAAAAACTAATAGACAACGATTATTTGAAAAAAATGTTGTCTTTGATAAGAACAAAAAACATAGATAATGGTTTTCACTAAAAACGTTGTAAAAAAAAAGATAACACTTTTTATAAAAAGCATTGTCTTTTAAGTATTGTGTATGTTTTTTTTTCTTGTAGTATTTTTGATGTTTGACAATATGTTTAAGTTAGGATAACTCATTAGCCCAACATTCTACTTCTCATGCCAAAGCATGAATGAAGCTTTCCTAACTTGATCCCTTCATTCTCTCCCTTTGGCACACATCAAAAACTACTTCTGAAAATCCATTCTCTTATTTCATTCCTAACTTTCAACATCACGGTGGAGGTTCCTTACCTTCCATTGTCTTCAATGCTCAACCTTGAGCATACATCTTTCATTCATTCATCAATCCTCAAAATCTTGCATTCTCCTCCTTTCATATCAAAATCATGTCTTTAAGAAGGACCTCCTCCTTTCATACCAACAATGATTTGAAGTTTCTAAACCTTTAGGAAAATCCAAAATCTAAGTTATGAGATTAAAGATTCAATTTTGAATCTAAACCTCCCTCTCAATTCCATTTCTTCTCTTTTTAACATCTCTTTCTCATTTTCATCAAGAAAATCACCTTTGAATACTTATCCAAGCATATTAGAGGGTCAGGAATAGTTAAGATACCTAGAACTGAGCTTAAACAAGTTAAACAAATCCATTTTAATGAAAAAAATAGAAATCAATCTATTGATACTGCATCAATCGATTGATATTCAAAAAGCTACATTTTTAATTTTCAAACTGAATTTCAGAAATACATAAGTGATTCTATGATTTTTGAAAAATCATGAAATTTCATATAGACATTACTTACATCAAATACTACTAGGGGAAAATAGTTTTATATGAAAATATATCTTATTTTCAAAGAATGACACAAAGTTCAAAATCATTGAAAACTTCAATGTTTCACTCTTAACTTTGTTTCACTCTTAACTTTGTATCAACCTAATCAATGGTGATTTCTATCAACAAATAGACTTCACCAACATTTTTCCAAAATGATTTTGAAATGGTTTTTAAAGCCAATTTCCAAATATATATAAACTAAATGCACATGACTTAACTTTCCCCGTGATTGACCATGTAAACCCCATGTGTTTTGATGAAACTTAACTCAATTTTATTTCACCAAATTTGTAACTTGAACTTAGTTTATCATCCTTACATCTCACTCGTGCCTAATGTATTTCAACACACACACAAGTTAATCCTATTATTCTTGTGAAATGTAAAGTTCATTTTTCCTAAACTAAGAGATCATGCATCTCTAACTAGGTATTTTAAATTTGATAATCCTACCTAGGATAGGATGTCAACTAATGTCATTATCCTTAATTATAAGAAATTAAAATAATGCATGATAATAAGTACATCCTATATATCAAATGCACAACTTTTCAAAAGAAAGTTCATCATATTCAAATGATGCATGTATGACATGACATGTACCAATTTTAAAGAATATGTATCAAAAACTAACACTATAAAATCATGTCAAGATAAGTGAATAATATGATGTCATGACTTGTGTAGGACATACAAACATGATGATTATAGCGCAAAGGAAATACCTAGATTTTTCATCTAAGTGACATCATCTTATCATTATGTCAAATACTCGATTTAACATAAGCGACCTTATCTCCCTGGAATGTGCCAAAAAACCCACACTTGGCACACTTTATGATTCTATCATATTTGTGTCAATTTTGATCAATCTCAAGACTTCAATTTTCATTAGCACACTAGAAAATATTCCAAGATAAGATTTTAAAACTTCATTCTCAAAATATCACAATATTTGAAAATGTCCTAAAATGTTAACTTTATCATGGTTGGGTTAACTACCCTTCCAATTTGGGTTGACACATCTTATACCCATCTAGTGTGAAGTGATCACACACTCTTAGAAACTCAATACCTATTGGAGCTCCTTGGGTATACTAGGTATTTACTAAGGATAACTTCCCTAGATACCTTTTTGACTTTCATAGGCTTTTTGGAGCCTTAGTCATTGTAGTCTCTATTGGTAAAATCATCCTTGGGTCAAAGTTGACTAAGTTGATTAAGCTCAGGTTGACTCAAGCTTGAGTTTAGATATTTGACAATATGTGAGAGAGAAATCAAGTAGGTCAGGGAGGACCAAACACTTGGTGATCGAAAGTTCTAACTGAGGTTAGTAAAAGGAAAGTCCTAATTAAGGTTAGGCAAAGGGAAGTTCAAGTGGGTTAATGAGGACCAAACACTTGACATGAATGAAAAAATCCCAATAGGTCAAGGTTGACCAGATATTGGCAACAGAAAGTTCCAATAGATTACGGATGACTCGATATTGGGCAGAAGAAGTCCTAGTAAGTTGAGGTCAACTAGATACCAGGCAATATCTGAATTTAGACCTGAAAAGACTAAATTTAGGATTACCAATCAATCGACAGGAAGTACTAATCGATTGGTAAACCCTAAATCCAAAATCCAAGTTTTAGGATTGGCCAATCGATTGGCCCATCGATTGGCGGGAGAAGCCAATCGATTGGAAGATGCCAAAATCGTGTGGGTATAGTAGGTTTCTGAATCAATTAGCCTAATTGATTCAGCATGGCCAATTGATTGAGGCAATCAATTGGGAGCCTTTGCTTGACTGAACAATAGGTTTGTGAATCGATTGGGGCAATCGATTCAGCCAGAGTTCATGAGAGAATAATAGGTCTCCGAATCGATTGGGACAATCAATTAAAAGCTAACCAATTGATTGGTATGACTCACCAATCAATTGAATAAGAGAAAAAAAAGTCATTCTACAGGTTTTGAATGGTCGAACTGACGTAACAATCGATTAGGAGTAAGGTCAATTAATTGGGAGGCATTTTCCAGCTTGAGAGGAACCCTAAAAAAGGGGGTTCGCAAAGAGTTTGAAGACGCCGGTTCTTGGAGATTATGAGGTGAAGTGTTGTTGCATTTCCAAGTCAACAAGAGGCATTCCCAAGCAACAAGAAAGCAAGAAAGGCAAGATTTCATTGTAAAGGCATTCTCTCTTTCATTCTCATTTGTATTTGCTCTTCTTGTTTATTTCTTGTGTAATCAAGCTTGTAAGAGGTTTCTCCATCTCCAAAAAGTTTTCAAGAAGGAGTCATTCACAGTGGAGTTGTGAGTGAGGAGATAGACCCTTGGATTAGTCACCTCAAGGAGGTTGAGACTAAGTAAAATCTCGGAGTTAGCATTGTGGAGTCTTTGCTTAAAGTTTTTGCTATCATTCAAGTTTGAAGAAGCGAAGAGAGCTATTCACCCCACCCCCCCTCTAGCTCATGCCGGTCTTAACAAGTGGTATAGAGTGAGGTCGCTTTTTATCGGACTAACCGTCAAAAGAAGCAAGAGCTAGAGGAAGAAGAAGTTTGAAGCCCTAAATTTCAACAAGTTTAGGATTTATCATCAAGGAACTCAACTTCAAAATGGAACTTCAAGATGGATTCGGATACGATATCTGGGCACCTTCACCATTCGAATTTGGAGGATTTGACCAATGGAAGGCTAGGGTTGAGAATTTCTTCATGATGAATATTGAAAAATGGTTCATCTTGATGGAGGGATTTGAAGCCCCAAATGATGGTTAAGGAAGACTCCTCAAGAAAAAGAAATGGACCAAGGAGCAACTCAAAAAATCTGAGATAAACAACAAGGTAACCAAAGTTTTGGTTAATATATTGCCTAACAATATCTTGTGTAAGATAGGTAATTACAAGGATGCAAGTGAGTTGTGGAGAAAATTGGTTAAGCTCCATGAAGATCCATCCTCGATGGAAAGTGACGAAAAAGGCAAAGAGGGAAACTCTTTGTTTCAAGTACATGAGGATTCAGAGGTTGAGAGACATTCAATATCTGAGGAGGAAATTGAAGAAACAACCACATCAAGGATTGAGGGGGAGAGGCCATTGACATCAGAACGAGAAGAGGCTTCTACATCAGGAACCAATGGAGAAGAATCATGCTCCACCTCTACAAGTCAAGGAAGCACAAATCGTGAAGGTATAATTATAGGTTCATGTTGGACCTACTAGAGGGGGGTGAATAGCCTCCAAATAATATTAAAACTATTTCTCTTGCTTCTTACTGAAGTAAGGATATACTAGTTAATTAAAATAAATAAAACATATAAAAGAAGAGGCTCGAGGTTTACTTGGTTACAATCTAACTGGTTGTTAATCCAAGGCAAGGAAAAGCTCAACTAATGAACTCCTTCAGGCAGAGTAGCCTCTTACAGACGTTGAAAGCACAAACAGTAAAAAAGAAGAAATAGGAAATAAAAAACAGAGTGTGTTAATTGAAAACAAGAGGACACAACCTCTATTTATAGAAAAACGGTCGAGGTGATCATTTTGCTAATGTGATAGTCATGGGGGTGCCTCCATTAATTTGGGGGCACCTCCAATGGATTTAAAACTGATCCATTGGTGATCTGGCAGCGCTGGGGCACCTCCAAGTGTTGGGGGTGCCTCGATTGAGCTGACTCAGTTTCCATATCTTATCTGCTGTGGCGGGTCTTCAGCGACGATCGAAGGTGCCTCCATCCAAATGGCGGGTGGGGTGCCTTCGAGCCTTGGGGGCGCCTCCATTAGTTTGTCTCACTTAGGTGCCTCACGTACCTCGGGTCTTCTCTTGTTACCTTGGGTGATTGTCCAGCCGTCCAGAGTTGAACTCACCCGAACCCAACTCAGGCCTTCTCCTCGAGCAGGCTTCCT
>JBBUKS010499240.1:0-14463 GCA_038050645.1 Hedychium gardnerianum | reverse complement strand
AAGAAGCAACTTCCTATGGTATGGGATGGTCCCCTATTGATGAATCAAATCACTCGAAAGAAAGTAATTTCACCGCTATTTATTAGGCAAATAAATATGATTTTAAAAAGAAGGGCGGTGGGAATGGTTTAGCTCGGTTAACAATTGAGCAATCAGGGTAAGGCACCACCCTAGCATCAACTCACCCTTTCGGATAGGATTGGTGGGATGCCGTAGCTTCAAGCAGACAAGAAATATGAAAAAAAAGTCGCTAGCTTTTGCTCTGTCGTATTGTCCGCTGCTTCACTCAAATCCCTAAGAGTGATGTGGAGAGATGAAAGGTTCAAGGAAGCAGGTGATCCTTCGAAAGAGTAAGTACAACGAGGATGATATAAATTTCAATTCGGAGAGAGGAAGATCGACTAGCCAACCAAAGTGGAGGACCTCCTTGAGATGGAGAGAGAGTTTGACCACTTATAGGAATGTTATTCAATAGCGCACCAAATGCGTGCAATAAAGCAGTGCGCTAGGAAAGAAAGAGGAGCAGAGGGGGTTGATTCCCAATTAAAAAGCTGAAAAACACAGAAAGAAAAAAGAAGGTCTTGTCTTCAAAGGGGACCAGGTCAGTCATAGCTTCTTTGATCATGCCGGAATGAGGAAGAAAAGAATGCCGATCGTTAGCGAGAAGAAAAAACGAGAGCCTCCGCTCTCTCCACAATATCCTTAAGGACCTCTCTCGTCAGGTGGCTATCGGCCCTATCTATCAACAAATGATATAGGATTGGAATAAATAAACTCTTCCTTCTCTATGTTGGAAGATTGTAATAATATTCAAATAGTCAGAGGGGAGAAGGCTAAGTAAGCTCCGCCCCCTTACTCTCTCTCTATAAAAAAAGCCTGCGTAGAAGCGAGGGAGAAAGGAATGCTTCTCGCTCCAGAAATACGAGCGTTGAACCCGCGGACGATACCATTCTTCTGGGCGAAGCCTCTTCCAACCAAAAAAGCCAGATGCATCAAGGTAATCCTTGATCATTTTAGCAGCAGGGGAGGCTAATATGAATGAAAGAAATAAAAAGTTATTCTTTTTCAATACGATTTTCCCGACGAAAGGTTTCAGTCAGTTAGCTCATCATAAATAGATAAACCGACGAGTGAGATAGGCAGCAAATTCTCCACCGATGGAATGAGGACATAGCAAAAAAGATCCTAGCTAGAGAGCGGCCCCTTTCGAACCAGAGTGTCTTCACTGGGGGGAATTTTTTTGCTTCTATTCGGTATTTGGTTAGTAAAGCTTTGCTTACCTTGAAGAGCCCTTCAGTGAGAAGCCCTTCTTTCTTGGGAAAGGTTTCCGATCAGCGAGCACCCCGCACACTGGATCGTAGGCAGCAGTGGCCGACCTGTAGGTCTTTTGGGCATTCGGATTCGGAAGTTCTAGGTTGTTTGCCTGTGACTGGCTTATTGCTCTTATGGTAGGGCAGTAGCAAGAAGCCTCCATAGTCCCTAAGAGACTATCCTATGACTACTCAATCGATTAGCATAAACTAAGGGAAGAGGATTTCTCCCGGTAACCTAGCTCGCTTCGTCGCATTCGGAAGGAGAAAGGTTTGTTATATAATGTGATATATAATAAAGTTATTCCAGCTTGCTTGAAAACCTCGTTATTACAGAGCGGTGGCTCTGTAACATTTTACAGAGATAAGATCACTGTCTTAGTACTGCTTTAAGTGGTAGTATCCTATGCAACTCTCCCCATGCTTAATCTCTTCAATAATTACAGACACCCTATCTTGACTTTAGGTTTCAGTTTCATTAGAAACTCTTTTCCATCTTGGCTTTTTCATTTCCTCCCACTGAAAAAAACACTTTTTTTTGAACTCCCACCCGGAAAACATCTTCACTTAAAAGCGGGAGCCGGGAGGGCGGCGAAGCCAGTCTTGTGGAGCACCCTCCTTCAATTTTCAATTAAGGTGTGAGCTAGGTATGTGTCCGGCGCTGGAAAGCCTTAGAGAGCTGCTTTGTCTTAAGCATAGAGCTGGGAAGGGCTTTATTAGGAAGCGGATCTCTTTGCTGAGGAAGGCCATACCCTAAGAAGCACTGAATTAGACCCCTTGGGAAAGCCCTAACTAAAAAAAGGGCCCTTGCTACTTATTGCTGTTGTGAAAATGCATCAAAGATAGTAGAAGATCAGATCTCCATGCGATGCGGCATTCGAACGATTGTCATGTCACTGATTTGATTGGATTTCGTATCTAAGGCACTTGTTCCGCTCCAAAAACCGATGCCTTACCACTTGGACTCCATGCACAGTCTGAGATATAAAACCACCGGACCTTTCTGAGTCGTTTACTTTAGCTTCCCCTCCCACCGCCCATGGAAAAAAAAAATGCCTTTATTCTCTTTGCTCTTAAAAGCTTGTTGTTCTTCCTTCCCCTAGCAAACCTTCTCTGAGCCAACAGCCCGATATCTATCTTAGTTCGATTAGGAAGTCCACGCACAACGAGAGCGAAGTCATGCGAACTCAGAAGCAGCAGCAGCATTTGTTCTGTTTCCGGCTGGCCTATCTATCTTGCTTTTTCATCGCCATCGCGGTATACTTGAAAGAAATCTTTGCCTATCTGATGGAAAGCGAATCGAAGTTGCTTGCGCGCTTCTTTACAGTGCAGTTCTCTACTGCATCTTATCCAGGACCCGATGCTTCGTCTCTTGTTGCTGTTTCGGCGGATGCACTTTTTTGTCTAGGAACCTTTTTTTTTCTTATTAATTTTAAAAGTATCCACCGATGGAACGGGGTCTCCCTGTGCTTCAGATAGGGACCGAGCTCGAAACTCCCCAGCGAATGAGGTAAAGACAGAATGAACTGTTGGTCGGGCAACGATTCCGGTTGAAGCGGATCCGTCCTATGCCTCATCAGTCTCTGGCGCGCGTTGAGCTCTTTTCTTCCTTTCTGTCTTTAAACCCACCTCCCTATCCCTATACTATATAGGAAATGAGTTTCATAATCAGTTGAAAAAGCACTAGAATGAACACCATCTGAAGCTATGTCTTCAAGTATATTAATGTAGGTACGCTTAGCGCTTGGTAGGAATTAAGGAGAGTTCTGATAAGAAGCACCCCTCAATCATAGATATACAACGAAGATTCCTCCCCTTACGAAGAAGAAAAGAAAGTGGCTTTTGTTGAAGGCCTCTAGAGTGAGGAAAGGTTCTTAGCCACCGGTGCCCTATTAGTTAAGCTCTTTCGTGAAAGCGCCTTTGGACGGAGGTTTCTCGATCAACTATCTGACTTTTTTGAAGAAAGACAAAACTCTTATTTATATACACAATTATCAGTCTCGTCCTTTGTACCAGAAGAGTGCGGCAAGGAGGAGATACTAAGGGATGCAAGCAAGGAAACTAGCCTATTAGCTATTATAGCCAAGAAAAGCTGTCCAATCGGTCTAACCAATCCTCTAGTTGAAGAGTAATAGGACGGTAAACAGGAGCAAGAAAGAGGCTGCCATTAGTTAGCTGCAAGGGATGAGCGTTAGAAGCATGCGAAGAGATAGGTCTGGAATAAGTCTTGTATGAGTCCTTTAATCGAGTCCCTCTTCTTTAATAGTCGCTTTCCGGTAGCAGGGTTTTATTATCCTTTTTACAATTCAAAAAAAGTCTTCAATATCCCTGTCTCCAACAAGCTCCCCATTCCTTTATCAAAGTCTAGTACTTATGGCGCAAGTCAGTCTCTTCAAGTGGAAGCAATCATAGGGGGCTCGGGTCTGAGGTAGGCCTTCCTGTATCGTTGGTAGGCAAAGGGGTAGGTAAGCGAACATGGCTTTCTTTGTTTGTTAATAAGCAAATGGGTAAGTAAGCGCAAACAGTACGAATCTCTTTCTGTATTCAAGCCTGTTCCTAGTCGCTCGGACTCTTGTTGTAGTGTGAGCCTTGAAAATACCCTTCGTTAGGCAAGAAGCAAGGAATGGGCTATCTAACTCACTCAAGGGACGGGAAGGGCCTTACAAATGAGAAATAGAAGAGATAAGCTAAGCAGGCAGGCAGACTAGGCCACTAGCACTTGATGAGCTCAGAGCGATGAAAGAGCATTTTCGGGAGAAGGCTAACAAGGGCAATTGAGACCAGGAAAGACGGCATTTTACTGCATTTGAAGGTCACTAGTTACATTGACATGATAGGGCTTAAGCTGGACTTGTTGCTTAAAAGAAAGGAGCGTTGAGACGATCAACCTATGGAGATATAGCTTCTTACTCAACCTAAAGGGATATTTCCATCGAGACACAATGCTCCATTTTGATGGGCGTAGACCAGGCAGGCTAGGAAGTCGAACTAACTTAAGCAGGAAAAGATCTTTACAGAGGGGACCGGTGAGGGAGTGGGAAGAAAAGAGAGGGAATGGTATAGCACTATAGGGAATATGGAAACATATAGGAATTAGGAAGCATATGGGAATGCCATAACAGAGAGAAACTCGAGCTTATGCTAAGAATGACTTTCCCAACACTATCAGTCCTACTCATGTTTGTGAAAAAGAGGAAAATCGCTAATTACAGGCAGTGTGTTCTACCTATGAGAAGATCAATTAAACTGGCCTCTGGCTTAAGAAGCATATAAACGACATACTAAGCAGAAGCGCGTAGACTCAAAAGAAGGGAGAGGGGCAGAAGCTTTCTCTTCTATTCAGCAAGGGAAGTCATCTACTCTGCCAAGGCAAGAATCGCAGACTACGACTTACAAGTCAACGACTTTCTCAACTATCAGTCTCCTACTCATGTTTGAAAGGGATATCGCTAAAAGGGGGCCAACTAGCAATCCTGTTACAGGCGGTGCGGTGGTGTATGTATTTCTACTTATTCGAGGGAGAAAAAACTCTGGTTTAAGGGAAAAGATGGACATATAAACTAAGCGACATCCAACAGAAGCCTAGGCTCGAAAGAAGGAGAGAGAAGAGGCTTCTGACTCATAAGCTACTAGCCCGAAAGCCTTGCCAACTACGTCTACGTTACTTACTAGCTAGCCTAACAAGAGAAGTACTGGCCAATGGAAGTACTTACTTAGCCTACCGAGCCTATCAATAAAGGAGAGGCGGGCAGAGAGCCGGCTAAGCCATATTTACCGAGTAGAATGAATGTATGTGGATTGGACGGCAGATCAGGGCAAGTTAAAGAGCATGTGAAAGCTGAACTAGTACAAAGACCATAAGAGGGCTTGAACTGGCGAGATAGGCTCAAAAATCGGCAATTGAATTGAGAAGGTTTTCCGCAGTTGACCGGGAAAGGCTGGGGGGCAGATTCCACCGATGAAAGAAGCCAGGCTACATAAGACTCTCTAGGAATGGACAGAAGAGGCTACGGGATTCGCACACTAGCAGGGCCAATCAGCGTTGACAACAAGACTAAACAAGGAATTGACTGAATAGGACACGAGCGGGTACTTTTAAGCCTATGTGACCAATGCACTTATGCTGCCTTCACTCAAACACTTTCAAAGAAGCAAGGGGAAGAGTTTTTGAAATCGATTCACTAAGCTAGCTTCACTCTTAAACTACTTGAACTAGAGGAGCGGTACGAGCTACCTACTCGACTAATAAATAGGCTTACTACAAAAGAAAGGAAGGCTATTTGAGATCCTTTTTCAAGGCTCAAGTACTCTGACCCATAAGACCGATTAAGGAAGACCCTATAAGTTAAGTAAGGAAGGGGAACTAATTCCAGATATCGATTAACTGCATGATCGACCGTGTTTCCCGTATTCTATTATGAGTTCTAGCTTGAGGACGAAGAAAAGAGATAGGGGAAAAAAGACAGATGGCGCACAGATTGACTTATTGCTGCCTATCGACCTCTGCAGCTGCCTTTGACTAAGGAAGGAAAGAGTGAGTTACTTACCGCAGGGAAAGAACGACAGAGTCACTGACCGACCAAAGAGATGGAAGGCACGCATGACAAGAGAAGGGGGTGACTAACCGACAACTGGCAGGATTTAGTGAGACCTACCGGAGAGAAGGCAAGATAGACTGACCCACAATAGCTATTCCTATCTCATACCGTTACTACCTCTCGTGTCCCTTTACCCTTTAAGGCAAGAAAGACTAGAGCAACAGCACTACTGCAAGCTATAAAGGGAAGTCCTGAGCTACCGCTCCCTCATACCAGGGATATCACTAGTGAAGCCTTACCTTCAGTTAAAGATTTAAAAAGCCTTCGCCCTACTAATATAATAATAATAAAAGGCCCTATCTCGGATTCGTTGAACTTTCACTCGAGCTTGAGCGGGTACTCGTCCCGTTAGGATAGAGGATAGGATACATCCCTTTGGCGTCTGGGTTTCGGTGGTAGGAGGAATCTCTATAGCTGCCGCTGCATTCTCTGTCCGGCGAATATAGAGAGTTTCTTCCCTTAGCTTGGTATGGCTCTTTCGAGCAATCAATCTGCTTATCGCTTCCAAATAAGTGACTTCCTGCTAAAAGTGGAGTGGAGCTCTTTTTGGGGTGGACTACACGAGTCTTATGAAAGAGAGCCGAGGACTATATAATAGCAAAGGCTTTCTGGTCGATAAGTCAACAGATGTTCCCCTGGGGCAGACAGAAGAAGTTCCGATTCCTTCTACCACCATCACTTCCTGACTCACCTGCTCAAACGAGAGAAAAAGTTCCGGAACTAGTGCCTGCCCATGGAATCACTGCTTTTGCCGCTTGAAAGCTTGTCTAAAAGTCTAAATCTTTCTTAAGTTAAGAAGCCAGAGCAAGTGCATGTGAAAGTTCGCCTAATACTCGAATTGAGTTCTCCTTCCACTTTGAGCTCGACTATTGCTACTTCCTCGACCCGACCCCGAGATTTTCAATTCTTAACAGACAGAGCTTGACGACTATATAATCCTCCACTTCCCTTAATTAGCTTGTTGAGGAACGGGCTTGACGACTATATAATAAAGGGCAGCCCCTGTTCCAGTATTGGAGGAAGCACATGGCATGGAAAGCATGGTAAGTAGGACAGCCAATCCTTAAGAAAGCTATCTCACCGGGGTCCGGTTAGTCGATCTAAGCTAAGCACTGTTCAAAATGAGGGGAAATGGCTTTTTAAACGCAAAATGCTAAAGCAAGAAAAGGGAAGAAGTTCCTTATTCCGGGGAAGCTTTAAAAGAGAGAAAGATAGATATTAAATGAGATTCGTGGCGTTTACCTTATTTTATTTATATTAAAGACTTTGTCTTCTGTCTTCTCTTTCCTGCGCGCTGGACGGATACTAGCTCTTCTTCTAGTTCTTGATAGTCGCTCTTGTCTTACAAGTCTAAGTAGCTAGGAATCTTCCCATTTAGGAGTTCATGAGCTAAGCTAGAACCAGACCGCTATTTTAGAGCTAAGAAGCTAAGCCATATCGCAATTCCTGTATAAAGAAATTTCTCTGTAGTAACAAGGCCTGTTCAAAAGATCAGATAGGCGGATGGAAGCAAGAAAACGGTAGATGCCTAGGAGCTCGTACTTAGATCAGATGCAAGCAAGCAAAGAGGAGTGGCGCATAGGGGCAGACGATCAGAGGAATGGTAGCTCAGCGCTAAGCTCCGTGAGCATGAATTGTATTTGAAGCAGGAAAAATCTTCGCTTAGCTCCCTATTGATCTAAAAAGGGATGAAGGATGAAGTTTTTGGGACTGGGGGTTGCCAAAAAGAAAAGTCAAGGCTATTCTTGAGTGGCCTACGCCCACTAAGGTCACTGAATTGAGATCTTTCTTGGGTTTGGCAAACTATTATAGGCTTTTTTTTTATTGAAGGTTATTCGAAGAAAGTCGTAGTGTTAACAGACTGATTGAAGAAAGACCAGAAAAGGTTCTGGTCTCCTGATTGTCAAATGGCGTTTGACAAGCTGAAGAGAGCAATATCGAGCGAACCTGTGCTAAAATTGTCTGAATTTGATAAACCGTTCAAGGGGATGCCATCGATCGGACAATTTTGGCTGTTTTAGTGCAAGAGGGTCGTCCGGTGGCCTTCGAAAGCTGGAAACTTAATGAGACGGAACAGCGTTTTACTGTTCACGAAAAGGAGATGACTGCTGTAGTACATTGCTAGCGGCTTTGGAGACATTATCTATTGGGTGGGAAGTTTGAAATCCAGACAGATAATGTTGCAATGAGCTACTTTGATACTCAAAAGAAACTTAGGACAAAACAAGCCGGGTGGGAAGTTTGAAGGCAAGAGCTTTTGTCTTTTGATTAGAGTAGGGTTTGATTGTACTTTGAAATTGAAACCGGGCAAGACCAATGTAGTGGCCGATACTCCCCCATGTACCCTATTCCAGTGGTTCAGTGTTCGCCGGTTGAAGGCGATATCTTCCAACAGATTAGGGCTGAAACCGAGAAAGATGTGGTGACTTCCCGTCTTCTACAAGTGAGAGAGGGAGTCACTCGGCGATTTTGGGTAGAGGACGGAGTCCTCTATGCTAAGGACCAACGACCTTATGTCTCCGACAGTTGTGAGTTTTTTCGTAGTCAACTTCTGAGCGAGAATCATGATACTCCATGGGCGGGTCATCCGGGTCAGCAACGAACCTTGGCTCTCCTTTCCTGAAGCTTTTATTGGCCTACCTAATAAAATAAGAGGATGATTTTGAACAGTTTGTAAAAACCTGTCTTGTTTGTCAGCAGGACAAAGTGGAGCGGCAGAAGACTGCCGGCTTGTTGAAACCGTTACCTATTCTAGAGAAGCCATGGGTCAGTTTATCTATGGACTTTATCACTGGATTACCAAAGGTGAAGGATTTTTTTTCGATTATGGTGGTGGTCGACCGCTTTTCCAAGTATGCTTCTTTTTCCCTCGCCCCACATGCATGTACTGCCGAGGTGGCCGCAGATCTATTCTTCAAGAATGTTGTAAAGTACTGGGGAATACCGGCTGATGTGGTGAGTGATCGGGATGCTCGGTTCACAGGACGTCTTTGTTTGAGTTAATAGGAACTAAACTCAACTTCTCTACGACTAACCCCGATGGGCAGACAGAACGTGTGAATGGTCTCTTAGAAGAATATTTGAGACATTTGATTGCGGCCAATCAACCCCAACAACTAAAAAGGGTTGATCTTTTGGATATTCTAAAATTATGTTATAACCTTAAACTGAGTTCTGCTACTGGAGCTAGCCTTTTCGAGTTGGCAATTGGTCAGCAACCTTTAACCCCAAACGAGTTAGTATATGATATCATTTTTTTTTTAGGGGCCTTATCGTTCAGATGGAAGAAAGATCAAACCATATTAAGAAGGATCTAATTTCAAGTAATCTCTGGCGCGGTAGGAGCTTTTTTTGCTGTCCTTTTGTTATCGCGCAGTCTTCCTTTCTTATAGAGAGAAACGCGCTTTCACATCTTCTTAACCCGAAATTGAGGAGAGGATGGACATACGAAGAGCCCTCCGCGAGAGCTTCCTTTGATAGAAGGACTCGGTGAGCGTCCTTCTATGCTTGTTTTGTTAGTTGTTTAGCCTACTTCATTCAGGTGGAAGGATGATTCTTTTCTCATAGACCGTAACCGTCATGGATTCTCCTTCTGGTAAAGACAGAGAAGCTGCGAGACTGGCTAGGGCGTCTGCCTTTGTGTTCTGTCCCCTTGGCACATGTTCAATGTTGAAATATGCGAAGGTGCGTGCTAATTCGCTCGCTGCTTGCTGTATGATAGGGTAAGATATCCGGTTTTCTAACTTCATAGACGCCGTTCATTTGGTTAATTACCAACTTTGAGTCACCTCGAACTTCCAGTTGATGTACTTCGATGTCACGAGCGAGTTCCATTCCCATAATCAGCGCCGTGTATTCTGACACGTTGTTGGAGGAACATGACTCCGACAAAGTGAAGGAATGCGGGATCATGTTGCCTTCGGGAGTAATAAAGACGATTCCGACCCCTTGAATATAAATGGACGTCCTTTCTTTTTCTTTTTTAGTGGTGGCATCTTCTTCATTTGAAACAGTTGATTCATATGCTTTTGTCTCAGCGGATGAAACAGCATATTTAGATGCAGCAGATGGGGATGCGCCCTATTCTTATCCTGTTTCTTCGGCTGCTTCAGTGAATGCACCAACGCATAAGTAAGAAGAGAGATAAGGGTTGTTAGGGGACAGGCTCACCCTTCCGTAGGGTTCCATGCTTAAGGTCAGGTAGCGGAAGTAAGGTCAATAAGGACCACAACAAGCCTCTCGGCGAGACGAGACGGGGAGTTTGAAGACACTAATCTAATACCGGGTGAAGAAGAAGAAACGAAACTCCACAAATTGATTATACAAATAGAGGAGGCCAAAAGAATGGGAATCATAAACAGTAAGTGACGATTCTAACTCATCCTGAACCTAGCTGGCGTCAGATTATTACTCGAAAACGGCGAGGCCAAACACGGCACTAACAGCTACAACCGAAACACAACGGCTTCAGTGGATGCATCTGTTGTTGATTCAATTGAATGCCAGTCCAGGAGTCGATTCTGATCATGAATGTCGTAGAACTATTGCATCAGCGAATGTATTCGTATCGGTAATTAGACTACTTATTATGCCAAAGGGTAGGCGTTAGACTCCTTTTATGCCACCTGGTAGGGAGTTTCATAATAGAACGTCTCCTTCGATCCCCTCTAACAGTGCGTAATTAATTGATCATCTAACACCGACACCGGCACCGACTGATTACCTTACCGGGGCTCAATGAGTGAGCACCTTTGGATCGATCCTCGGCATATAAATAGAATATGGTGGGAACTAGAAGATCGGAGAAAGAATCCTAACTTCTCGCTTTCTCACGCCCGCCCTTATTAGAGTATTAGAGTCAAGGCTTTCGGGCAGGGACACCAACACCTTTTGGCAACACTCTATTTTAGGAATTTTCGAACTTTGCAGCCCTCTCTATATCTTACCCCTTTTACTCGGAATCACACTATTTGAACTCCTATAGCGTCTCCAACTCCCGTCGAGCTCACCCTTACTTCGCCTCGAAAATATGATGAATGTATCGCTGAACCGGGCGTTGCACTTTCATTAGTTAGCCCGACCTCAGGTTACCGGACACGTAGGGCACTGGCCTTGGTTTGCCCACCAACTTAGACTATTTCTGGGAAATACACAACCACCTTTTCTGGAGCAGGAACCTGAACGAGCGCAACAACTGGCGCCTTTCATTGGTTCTACGGTTGCTAGCACTGATAATAGATTCAATCAAAGGTCGAATTCACCTCCTCACTAGTTTCATACCAACCAGAGGGCGTGACTTACAGAACGGGATAGAGAGGACTTCTTCGCATCGGTGAAATGAATCTCTGTAGACTGGAGGTGAAATAGAGAAGGAAAGGTAGTTAGGCGAGTAAGGAGACCTCTGACTATAATTGAGAATACGGTGGGCCTCTGCTAGGCAATCGGAGTACTACTATTATTTTATTATTCCACCAGGGCCTCCGCAGACACTTCACTAGGCGGCTAGGCCCCTGCTTTAGGCACAGGCTTTCTCGAACAAAGGAGAATGAAAGGGCGATTGCTAATATTTCACTGTTTTCGTTCTGACTTTTGAAGCGTAAGCCGCTTGCACAAATGCTTTTGAATCAGCTCGAACAACAAGGGTACTATGATGTTCATTCAAGTTCGATCAAATCAATGGCTCATTCATCATCATCAGAATAAGAAGACTAACTAGGCAAAACCAGGATCAGAATGGATCAGAAGCTTGGGCTTACTACGAGTCAGTCAGAGGCAGCTTTCTAATATCTCGAGCCTTTTTCCCTTTCAGCCAGCGAGAAGAAGGACCAAACCCTATCTATCGCCTCACGCTCTTCCGGGGTCAAAGCAAAAGTACAGTGGACCTCACAAAGATCGCTTCTCAAATATGCACTTCGAGCTTCACCGTTCTCCGAATGTCTAACCTTTATCTATGGTTTTGAGGTTTGGTTTTGCACCGGAGGGCTGATCGGCTTGTTGGTACGGTTAGCTTGTGATCTACGACCACCCTTGCTTTCAGGTTTGTCAGTCTGGTTAGCGCCCCTATCACGTAAGGCTTCGCTTTCTTTTTTTAGATAGATAAATTATTATTTAAATAGGGGAGAATGAATATTCTAGTAAGCGTAGGGAGCGCAGGGCTCCCCCGAGACAGGAGCCCGAGCGCAATCAAGAGACCTTATAAACATAACAAAGAAAATTTGCATAGTGACTGAATCAAAATTCTATAAGAATTCATAGAAATGGCAAAGCCAGAAGCATATCTAGTAGCAGACGCAAAGAGAGCATAGCCTGGTTACAGGGCTCGAGATAGCAGATCTATATTAACCTGTTTACCCTGCAGCATCCATCAGGGGGGTATCATCAGTAGCAGGGATATCGCCAGTCGATTCAGACGCTGTTCCAGGTAAAGCACCGCCCGCAGAGGTATTTACATACCTTTTTTTCTTACTGGCATATGATCTTGGACATGTCTTGTTGGCTTGATGCACCAGCAGAGCTTCCAGATTGAAGATTCTGACCATAGGGTCGATGTCCCGAAGCATGTTCAGCTGCAAGAACCTGATCTGAAGCACCCTGAGTAATAAAAAAAAGATCGACCCCCCCTAGTAAAGGGGCTCAAGTCGAGTCTCCTCGGATCTCACATCGGAAACAGCTCTCCCAATGTCTGGTGGAGTAACTCGATGTTGAATTGAGGATCTAACATTCTCGAACTCAGGCCTCAAGCCCATCAAAAACTTAGAGAGCCCCTTTAGACTCTATAAGGCTATTCTATGTTAGATGAAATTCTTCCCGACAAGAGCCTTTAGAATTAGAATCGATCGGTGCCCCTATCTTTGAAAGGAGTCCCTCATGTTCAGCTGGTCCCATAGAAGCCTAAGCCTTCGGTAATAAATAGTATAGCACACTTCTTTCTTTATTTTACCCATAAGCTAAGGCATGTTCTTCATGTTGCAACTGATAGAAAGGTGGAGAATCATCCTGAGAATCAAGATGACTTATGGTTTCCCAAATATCTTTAGCAGTCGCAAAAGAGGTGACGGTGTATATGGGGCTCAAAGGAAGTACACAAGTCATCTCATTTGAAGCTAAGCACTTTTCATCTTTTGTAGGAAAATATCCTTCTCTAGTCTTGGGAAATTGAAGCGACCCATCCACATAAGCACAAAATTTTTTCCCGAGCAAATCATTCTTCATCGCATAAGCCCATGACAAGTCATTTCCAGATGCTTCTTTCGGAAGAGCACGGGAAACGCCTATGGAATCCATTGTACTAAGACCCGAAAGATCATCCAAGGACTGAAAATCGGGACTCAAAACGAGTCAAGAAGGCTTAACTCAAGCAAGAATTTTTGCTTGCCGGATTCGTAAAAGAAAGAAGAAGAAGGCAGGTCTTCTTTTTAGGGCAATAAAAAAAAGGGCTTAAATTAAAGGGGCGGCAAGAGTCTTTCACAAACTCGAGTTCAAGACCTCCGATTCAAATCCGATCGACTAGATCCGATCACATGATCAAGGAACTATTCATGAAGAAGGAAGTTCCAGCCAATTTCGATTTCGATTTTTTTAATGATAAGGAAGCGGGCCTTATTTATAATTTTTCTAATTTCTTTTATAAGGGCTTCAATAAAAAGGAGATCGTGGGATCAAAGTGGACGTTCAAAATTTCCATTGCCGATTGCATCCCGAGGACTTTCTTGATTGAAAAAGTAGCGTGGAAAAGTGCTTTGATTGGAAAGCACTATCCGAGGTATGCGAAGATGAAATTCCTGAGCACGGGTCATGCCTCAATTTGGTGGGATCAAGTCCAAGTAAGGCGTCAGCGGAAAGGCAAAGGGAAGTACATGAGACAAGACAAGATGCGATCGAGGTTGCGGGATAAATTTCGACCCTCCGATTAGACCCAAAGCTTGTTCTAAAGGGTTCACTTCGCTTTAAAGGATAGGGGGGAGAGAAGCGTACAAGAAAGCCCCTACTCCTAACAAGTTGCGGAGTTCTACCAATTGTTTATTCGCAATGGCTTGAACGAATCCGACGAAGAATCCCTTGCTTGATAGGGCTTGAGGTTCGAAATCCAAGATGAAATCTCAATGCATCAGATGTGGAAAGTGGCCTATCAACGAGCTCTAACTCTAAAGGCCGAGGAAAAGCTAAAGAGAAGGACCACAAGGAGGCACCGAAGGTGATAGGGGATTGACCTCTACCATCGGGCGAGGAAAGAGACCCATTTTTCCCTTCCCTCAATATATATGGCACGCTTGACTAAGAGTTTCGAAAGTCAAGGCTCCATCCTACTCGTTGCCCAGAGCCTTGACTTGAGCATTGTACAAGTGCTTAAGGCTCCTTGGGGCCGTGGCCACAACTATTTATTATAGTTGGCAAGGCTTGGAAGCAAGCTACCAGCGCCTATCGGCGAGAACTAGGCTAGGCTTGGTTAGTAGTGCCCGCCCCCTTGTCCTGTAGGCTCGCCGGCCTGCCGGCCCACTCTGAAAAATTCATGGGGCAGCAGGCCGGGCGGAAGGGGACCGTCGAAGAAGTACCTT
>JBBUKS010499229.1:0-14463 GCA_038050645.1 Hedychium gardnerianum | reverse complement strand
TAATATTACCAGCATGTAATAAAATTGTTTAAAAATAGTATATAATTTAAACCAGGGCCTTGGATTTAAGGGGAATTGGACATTTGGCAGAAAACTTGAGGAGAGACTGATTCAACAGCGCGCAGCGAGTGCTGTGCTCCCAAGGATCATTATTGTTCTTGTTCTTGTTCATCCTTCTCCTTCCATCTCCTCCTCCAGCGATCCTCTCAACGCGACATCTCCTGCAATCCAGGTTTCCTCCTCAAACCCTCTTCGAGATATATCAACAACCATATAAAAATTTCACCTTTTTTCTTTTCCGTCTTAGATTTGAAAAAAAAATTGTAAAAAAAGGTTGCATTTTGAATCTGAGTTTCAGAGATTGGTCAAGGATTTGCATGCATTTGGCGTAGGGTTTTGAGAAAATGATGCTGCATGCGCCCTCCAAGAGGCGTCCTGCAATAGAAAACGTAGAAGGCGGCGTCGACGTCGTCCTCGCAACCTCCATCGGCAATGGCGAAGACTTGGGCCCCGCCGTCAGGCACGCCTTCGAGAGCGGCAAGCCCGAGACCCTCGTCCACCAGCTCCGAAACTTCGCCAAGAAAAAGGAAATCGAGATCGAAGAGCTCTGCAAGCTCCATTACGAGGACTTCATCGTCGCCGTCGACGAGCTACGCGGCGTCTTAGTCGACGCCGACGAGCTAAAGAGCTTGCTCTCCAATGAGAATCTACGGTTACAGGGAGTGGCGACCGGATTCCTTCTAAATCTCGAGGAGCTCCTCGAGCTCTACTCGATCAAGAAGAACGTCTCAGAAGCCATGAAGACATTGAAGGTAATACTTTTCCTTTGCAGTTCGAGGATTTGGGACAAGTGGTTAACCGATCGATCGACTTCGATAGATTTGCATTCAGGTTTCGAAGCTGTGCTTGACCTGCAACACGCACATCTCGAGCGGCAGGTTCTACCACGCAGTGAAAATCTTAGACTTGATCGAAAAGGATTACATCCAGAACACCCCTCTCAAGGCCTTCAAGAAGGTGATCGAGAAGCAGATCCCGACGCTGAAACAGCACATCGAGAAGAAAGTCTGCAGCGAGTTCAACGACTGGCTCGTTCATATACGAAGCGCGGCTAGGCAAATTGGGCAGTTGGCGATCGGACAGGCCTCCGCCGCTCGACAAAGGGAGGAGGAGAAGCGGTCTCGCCAAAGGGAAGCCATAGAGCAGAGCAGATTTGGCGTTGTCGGTGACTCTCTCTACTCTTTGGATATCGAGCTCATCGATGATGATTCAGTGCTGGAGTTCGACCTGACGCCGGTTTATCGCGCGCACCACATCCACACTTGCCTCGGCATCAAGGTGAAATTTCACGAGTATTACTACAAGAATCGCCTGATGCAGCTGAACTTGGACTTGCAGATCTCGTCGGCGCAAGCCTTTCTCGAGTCCCACCAGCCCTTCTTCGCCCAGATCGCCGGCTTCTTCATCGTCGAAAACCGTGTTCTTCGAACCGCCGGGGAATTGCTGTCGGAGAGTCAGGTGGAGACCCTGTGGGAGACTGCGATTTCGAAGATGACGACGGTGCTGGAGAATCAGTTCTCGCGGACGGATACAACCAGCCACCTGTTGCTCATCAAAGACTTCGTCACTCTCCTCAGCGCCACCCTGTCGCGCCATGGCTACCGGGCGGCGCCTCTGATCCAGGTCCTCAACAGCAGCAGGGACAAGTACCACGACCTCCTCATCAGCGAGTGCCGGAAGCAAATCAGAGACATACTGGCCAGCGATGACTTCGAGCAGATGGTGATCAAGAAAGAGTACGAGTACAACATGAACGTGCTGTCGTTCCAGCTCCAGTCCTCAGACACAGTGCCGGCTTTCCCCTACGTCGCGCCATTCTCCTCTTCAGTTCCAGATTCGTGCCGTATCGTTCGTTCCTTCATCGAGGACTCTGTCAGCTACTTATCGTACGGCGGCCCGATCAACTTCTACGATGTCGTCAAGAAGTACTTAGACAAGCTCATGATCGAAGTGCTGAATGCGGCACTGCTGAGCATGATTCACACAGGCAATATAGGCGTTTCCCAGGCGATGCAAATTGCGGCGAACATAGCTGTTCTTGAGTGCACTTGTGACATGTTTCTTTGTCAGGCTGCCCGGCTTTGCTCCGTTCCGTTACGGCTAGTCAAGAGGCCGAATGCCGGCTTGGCTGCGAAGGCTGTATTCAAGGCATCACAGAATGCTGCCTACACTGCACTGATGCATTTGATCGATTCCAAGTTGGATGATCATCTTGCTCTGCTGAACAATATCAATTGGATAGCTGATGACTCGACCGAGAACCCGAATGAGTACGCTAACGAACTCGTCGTGTTCCTCGACAACCTGGTATCCACTGCTCAGCAAATTTTGTCTTCGGAGGCTGTTTATAAGATCGGAATTGGAGCTCTCAGCCATATTTCTGACTCAATTGTAGTAGCTTTTCTTAGTGATAACCTGAAAAGGTTCACCCTTAGTGCTGTTGTCGGCATTAGTAATGATCTAAGAGTGTTGGAATCTTTCGCAGAAGAAAGCTTTCAGAATACCGGCTTGATCGATTTGAACAAAGATCGTAGCTTCAAAGACTGTTTGATAGAGTCCAGGCAATTGGTGAACCTTCTGCTCAGCAATCAGCCTGAGAATTTCATGAATCCTGTGATAAGGGAGAAAAATTATGGGGCTCTGGACTACAAGAAAGTCGCAAACGTCTGCGAAAAGTTCAAGGATGCGCCGGACAGGTTGTTCGGAAGTCTATCGAGAGGGAATGCGAAGCAAGATGCTCGAAAGAAGTCCATGGACATGTTGAAGAGAAGACTGAAAGACTTCAGTTAACTATCATTCATTCAGTATGCAGTAAGAACTTGGCTTCTTTTTGTTACTTGACTTCAGTTAACATCTTTCTCGTTTCTATAGAAGAAATCTAAACTTGAATTTCATACGAGTAGTGTACTAGAAATACAAATCCCGCATGATAATCAACATCTTCTATGGCTGAAACATAACCTTACACTGGTGGATAAGTTCACTTCTCAAGCCAATTCTGTAGCTATGCAAGCACAACATTGATATACTGCAAAAGTGAAGTGAAATACTTCTAGAAAAACGACAACCAAGTTACCACAAAGTTCCAAATTCATTCCATCAGGTGACTCGTCTGTTGTATTTTTTATATATAAATATATAATAAATCAATTGAAAATCACCTTTCAGTGGATGAAACGGATTTGAAAATTCCATGAGAAAAGAAAGAGATTAAATTCCCGCGAGAGAGAATACGAAGCCAATCCCATAAGAGGAACTTAAGAGCACAGTTTGGCCATACTTTTAGCACCCACCAAATGCAAACTTCTCTGGGACACTAAGAACAGGCATACATAACCACTAGGAGGATTTTAGAAATACAAGCCACACCGAAAACAGGAAGAAGAAATAAAAGTGACAAGAAAAGCCAGCGGGCACTAAATTTACGCACCACACACTAGAAAAATCTTCTCAGCTGCTATTACTCATCATCAGGCTTGCTTGTTTCTTTGATTTCATCCATGTCCATGCCATCATCCTAAAGATATAATACAAGTAGCCATGAATTAGATTCATGAAGAGGCCAAGGCTTACGGATCAACAATGGCATGATGGCAAGAATTTGAGGAGAAACGTTTAGGATACCTGCATATCCGAGGTCCACAAGGTAAGGTTGTCACGTAAAAGCTGCATGATCAGAGTGCTGTCTTTGTAAGATTCCTCTCCAAGCGTATCCAGCTCTCCAATCGCCTCATCAAAAGCCTAAAATGTGACAAGATAGTTAACTAATGCTTCATGGACAATAAGAATTCATACATGGATCACAGCAACTTTGAGAGAAAAAGATTCTTTGCAAGTAGAGTTCCTGATGGTGGTATATTCAGTAATGAAAATTGAAAGTGACATCTGGTATCACTGTTAGAAATAGGGCTTATCCACTCAATCATCTGATCAATATTTGACGAAATGTCCCAAAGACAGGAACCTGAAGGCTGACAACATGCTGAACCAATCTGTCTGCTTCTAACTCCCAAGTCAATAATAAGGTTGGGAGAACCAAACTAAAAATGAGATCTGCATACTTAGCATTTTATCATTTTTTTTTTACTTTAAGCTGAATTTTGTTTACCTAGTTAAGCTGACTTCAGTGTTGGTGGGGATCGCTCACAAGGAAATCAACACCATGTCTTGCTTTCTGTGTAAAGTTCATCCAAATGCAGCTTGGATCAAGTCCCTCAATTTGGTGATAATCCAATTTAGCCACACAAGGAATTTCAATGCAGAAGGTACCAAGTTATTATTCACCTTTTAGATGTTCTGTTAGAACCAAAATTTAACAAGATTCTAGTATGCCAATTTTTTTTCATAATACAATTCCTTGGCCTGCCAAATTGGGCTCCGTGTGATACTAATTAGACAAGTGGTGATTCAAAGAGGAGAAAATTGAGAGTCCAGAATCAAGTTGAAGAACCAACTTCAACTGAATTGAAGATAGAGAGAAAAGACAAGCTTAATGAATAGCAAGGGCTACTGGAGAACCCTCTCCACAACAAATATGCAAACCTCATGCTTCCCCTCCCTTCTGAGGGATATTTGAAAAGAAAAACAACTTTAACAGCTTAACACAAAGAAGATTTTAACCAAAAACTACAAGGATATCGAAGAAAGCCGAAAGTATAAAACTTCACCTTCTAAGCAATGTTTTTAATCCCAGACCAGCAAAGAAGCAGAGGTCCTGCTGACCAAATTTTCAGATCAACCAGTCAAAAATTGGGTTCTGGATGGCCTCCACTAAAATAATCAGACTAATTTGGTTTTCACCTCCCAATTAACTTGTTGAACTGGTCAGTCTGATCTAGGTTTAGGAACACTTCTACATTGCAGCACAAGGGAACACATTCCACCATCATCAAGTTCGAATCCACTGAATAAACCACCTCATACTTGTGAAGTCCCATAAGTGAGTCCCCCTATGGTTGCAAAGGTACTGGATAACAACAACCAAGCCTTATCCCACTAGGTGGGGTCGGCTTGCTAAGGTATTAGATAACTTTGCAAAACACTCCTAACTAAATTATGAACAAGTCAACTACACAATAAATATGGATAGAGGGCCTATACCTACAAAATGGATCTTTCAAGAATCAAGAGAAGGCTATGCTTCCCTGATCAATTCTATGATAAATCATGGAAGATGAATTATATTTCTGTATTTAGTTGACTTGTTCATGAACCCATAAACAAATGCTATTCCGCACTCTACTTTATCTGTTGGTATGGAGATTGTATATCTAGACCACTTGACCACGCAATATATTGATCAAACCGAAAGTATCCTATTCTAACTCACAAGTTAGTTAGATTGGAGACCATAAACTGACAAAGTCAACTTTAACCAAATTGGAGAGTATATGTCAACAGATGTATCCAAAATCATTTAAACAACTTTTCCATAGGTCATCATTCAAACGCATCCTTCATGTCACCTATATGCAGGATCTTGAAAAGCTGGCTTATTTTCACTAGTTTACCAAACTAAAGTGTCTATATGATTTATTATGACGCTCAAGTTCAAGACAATCAATCTAAGTTCTAAGCCATATGACAACAGTGGATGATTGCATTGGATCCTAGAGTAGGCCACAAATCATACCAACAATCAAATGAACATGAATTTCAAACATATTTGTTATAAGGTTACAATGTTGCTTGTGAGTAGCACTAGAGGAGTTAACCATTCAGGTGTCCTGGATATGCAAAGGGTGCACTAGTAACTAGTAAGTAGGAAGTTGCACAAAATAATTAATCAAGATAGTTCAAACTAGATAATACTTGGAAAAATTTACACAATAATTAGTTGGAGTGGTTGACTACAAGCTGTTTTGCCATAGGTACCACACGAAATTAATCAAACCAGACTAGACAAGCTAATTACACTTCAAAGTCAGCATATTACTATAACATCAGATATATTGTCATGACTGAGCATCTAGTAAGAAAAGATCGAGTAGAACGGGATAAGCTCACCTGTTTCGCAAGAAAGCAAGCTTTGTCTGGCGAGTTCAAGATCTCGTAGTAGAAGACTGAGAAGTTCAAGGCGAGTCCTAGCCTAATTGGATGAGTAGATGCCAACTCCGCCGATGCAATATCCTGAGGGAATTACTCATCAGCTATTTTTCGCTAGATTCCCAAACACAACTTAAATGTTTAACAGCAATAAATGAGAGATCAATAAACAAAATAAGCAGGGAAAAATCGTCTTTACTAGCAGCATGCACTTAAACTGAAACCCTAAATCGCACCAACAGGAGCACTAAATGAACCAGATCGAGATCCAGAGAACCGGAGTGGACCTGAGCAGCTTTGTAGGCTGAGAGAGTGCCCTCAGCAGCATCCTTTCGCTCGGATCCGATCTTAAACTCGGCGAGGTAGCGGTGGTAGTCGCCCTTCATCTTGAGGTAAAAGACCTTGGAATCCGCAGTGGCGGCGGCCGGGACGAGCCGATCCTCGATAAGGCGGAGGATCCCAGCGCATATGTTGGAGAGCTCGTTCTCGATCCGACCTCGATAAGCGCGGATGGCAGTCACGTGGTCGTGGTTGCCGCGGCCCTCCTCCTTCTGCTCGATGGAAGAGACGATCCGCCACGAGGCTCGGCGGGCGCCGATGACGTTCTTGTAAGCAACAGATAGGAGGTTGCGCTCCTCCACGGTGAGCTCCTCCCCAACCGGCACCGATCCAGCAACCTTCTCCATGTAGTCTACCATCTCCTCGTACCTCTCCGCCTGCTCTGCCAGCTTCGCCAGGTACACACTCTGCTCCCTCGCTGATGCCATCGCCGAAACCTCCAAACGCCGCCGCCGGCCGGATAGGATCTGGGCCCCGGAAATGGGTACGCGAAGGAGGCGCAGAAAGGAAAATTGGATATTGGCAGCTCAATTTATCAGCGTCGCTAGTCCACAAGAGTCCACCCAAAACAGGATACCCAAAAGGGCACCCAGAAATTATCCTCTCAGTACATTCCTAATTTCAATTTTCAATGTTTTTTTGCTGGAGTGTGGAATAAAAAAAAAGGATAAATCATATAAGAGTTGTATTTTTCTATAAAAAAAATAAAAAATCAATTTCATGTATCCAACTTAACTAATTATAAAATAATCAATTCGATTTTATAAAAAAAATTATTAACTATTAAAATAAATTAAAAAATACTCATAATAAATAAATTATTTTTCTAATATTTTTAGATTAATTATTTATTAATTTACCAAATTTAAAATTTAATATGACTAAAAACTTAAGAAGACTCTCTTATCATCTTTCTAATATTTTTAGATTAATTATTTATTAAAAAAAATTATTAGTTAATTTATCGAATTTAAAATTTAATATGACTAAAAAATTAAGAAGACTCTCCTACCGCTGCGTCGGGGCGTCCATCTTTTCATCCATTAAAAATTAGGTGGAATGAAATTTTGTCCTTCTCTAAGAAAAATCTCTCCTCTCCTTTCTCAATCCTAGTGGGGTAAACTCTCATGATGTCGCCATAAGGCTGCGGACTTGTAGCGCGCCGCAGTGGCCGCAAACTCGCAGCATCACGGTGGCCACGAACCTGCAGTCACCGTTGCCGCAAACTCCCACAACCCTTCACCGACGAATTCCCATTGGCTAAAGCTTCGAATCCATCCATGTATATAAAGTGATAGAACACAGTGAAACCTTAATTTATTTGCTTTGTTTCCCGTCGAGCTTCTCCGTTTATGAGTTAAACAAGTGTAATCAATCCGTGAATGCTTACGTTACGGTGTCGGAGAAAAGAGGCGGTTATGGACGACGGCTCCTACGAAACATTAATCCCATGTGATTCAATTTTGGAATCCGGTGACAGATGAGAACGGGCTCATAAGTGTATTTAAACAGATTTGATAAATTTTAACTTCTATAGGCCTAGGATTATTTAATGTCGTATACAATGCAAAACCTCCATATGTAGCAATTCAAATGCTCACTAGAGAGCCCGAGATAATAATGTGATGGTTAAATTTTTTAATGGATAATTGTTTAAGATTTGAATCTTAATTACGGTGTATTGTAAGACATTTTTTCTTTAATGAGAAGTGGATCTTAGAATATTGATCATTTGGATGACCCTCCATTAGCACTTCTCGATTTACCCTGGTGCCGGTGGAAAACTTTCGTGGAACCGAACCGGTCACTCCATATCTGATGTTATCCGACCTGATTAATTATTTTTTTCAAATGTTAACTAGAGTAATTTAAACTTAGTATTATACAATGTGTATCCGGCCCGGCTCAAGGCATAGGCCATTAAGACCTATGCCTAGGGCCCCTAATAAATATAAGGCCTATTATTATTTAAAAAAATTTAAATATGTTTAATTAATAATAATAATAAATGTGTTTAATTAATAGCAACAATAAATGTGGCACATGCATCATTGTTTACACTAACATAAATTTTAATTAATGAAAGCAATAATTTATTAGTATTAATAACATAAAAAAATTTAAATATTAATTAATAGCGACGGTAAATGACAGCAATAAATTTTACGTATATTCCCAATACGAGGCCAAATTTATTCCAACAACAGCATCAATTCATGCACGCATGACGTTTCGTTTTTTACACCTCTCAAAAAGTTAGAAAATTAAATTTTATATAAAAATCTATTTTTAAATTAATATTTTATTTTTTTAAAAAAATTTAAACCCGTCATTATCGGTCCCAAGTCCAAATGAAAAAGGGTGAGGGGAAATTTTATTTTTTTTAAAAAAATAATAATAAAATTTTAAATTTTTTTTGCCTAGCCTCGTGGAATCTTGAGACGGCCCTGATGTGTATGCTCCACGTATAAGTTCAATGAAGAGGTAAGTTCATGTCTCCAACCTCGAGTAGTTTCGACTCACATGCATGACGAAGTTGAGGCTCATATGCATGACGATCATAACGAATAAATTCACGTGCAAATATCATGCATTTTAGTTGCCCAAGTCAATATGATTATTTCTTATGCTACAAAAGCATTAAAACAGAAAGAGAACTTAGTACATCAATAAAATTAATATCGTGTGACTTGATGGTCTCAGATTCAAGTTGTGAAAATAATCTCTTACAATATAAAATAAGATTTCATATAATAGATTCTTCCTTGAGATCCCATGTTGGCAAGAATTTCAAGCATGGGTTGTCCTTTTTTACAAAAACATTAAAACTCAAAATGCTAAGTGAAAATAATTGTTCTTCTATATATACAATTGTTTTCTAGTTGACTGAATTGTGTTCAATGCCAGAAGTTACTTAGACATGCATAATTGGCACACTTTAGAGTACTAAGCACAAGACATAAGAAAAGATGACATGTAAAAGATATAAATGTCTAAGACTCCCCGCCATGATATCCTTGTGTAATAGTAGTTTGAGCCTCCACGGATATAGTTGAGGTGGTAAGTGAGTGGTAGTTTGTCACTTAAGATCGAAAGATCGATCCTTAAGGCTGGCGGGACGTAAATCCTTGTACCTCGTATAACTCACCCCCCTACCCCCCCTAATCCACTTACCTCCTCTGTCATCATGATTTACCTCCTCCGTGTTGATCCTGAAGTGAGTTGACAGAGGCGTTGAGAGCGTCTTTTGCCACTTGTGCAGTAGTAGTTCAAATTAATGCGTTAGTTTTGGATTAGTGATATCATACGAGCAGATTGAGTTGAAACCCAAATTTATGCAAAAGATGAAACTGATAGACTTTGATTGCTTAAATAGAAAGACATTTAACTCTTTCTCCATTATTCACTTTTTAAGACTAAAGAAAAAATCATCTCTAACTTTGGCAAAATGAAATCCCAATAGTTTTAATGGTGTGATAGCTTTCAGCATTGGATACCAGTACTGTTTATAAAGGAAGTAATAGATCTGTTTTTTCAAATGTCACAACCGAAAATTCACCAATCTATGCTTTATTCTCCAAGAATCTAGTGTTTACCCCTTCCTAGAACAAGAAAGAAATTTGCCTTCCTAAATGAATTCAAACCCTCAGGTGCAATTAACAGCAATAGAGTACTGTTACTCAACCCTACAATTCCAAACTATTGATTGGTATAGAAGAAAATTAAGAGGCTATGGTGAAAAAACTTCTTGAGCATAAATTAACAAATGAAGGTTCAATGAAATGACTAATTAGCATCCAAAATCTAATTATTGTTAACAGAGTGATGTAAATAACAAAGGGCTAGTGTGTGAGTTTGCTTGACCTTGTTTAGTGCCCTTCCAATCCTATGGCTTCTTTGCTTTCTTGGTAGAAGCGAAAGCATCAGCAATCATGTCTAAGAGGCACTGTTCTGACTCCCTTATCATATGGGCCTTCTTCCTTTCCATCTCCATCCAGTCTCTTTCTAGCTCCCTCATCAATTCCATTCTTCGCTTCTCAATCCTCATCAAGCCCTCACTGAACCCTCTCACAACAGCAGCCAGATGCGACGTGATCTTTTTGCAACTGCCTAGAGCCTCACCTTCTGATTCTTCCTCATTGGATTCATCTGCCTCCTCTTCTTCCACCTCAAAATGTCTCCTTTTGGAAGGAACGTGATTCCTGGAAATCCTAGAAGGGCCCCGGTGCAGCTCCCGAAGGATTCCATTAATGCTCCGAACGTTGTTTCCAATTCTCTCATCCTCCTCGTCTTCTTCCTCCTCGTCATCTTCGTCGTCGCTGGAGCGAACGTCGAGAGCACGCCCAGCCGCAGCCGGCGGGCGTACGGTGATAGGGAGGGGGCCGCGCTCCATGCGGTCCATCCGGCCGAAGAAGGACCAGGCGGAAGCGACGGGGCGTTGCCGCTCTGCGCGGTACCGCTTGCGAAGCTTCTCGATCTTGTGGCGACATTGGGTGCCAGTCTTGGAGGGCTCCTCGAGGCCGCGTCTGGCGGCGACGGCGGCGGAGACTTCCTCCCACTGCTGGGCCCTGAGCTGCCCGCGCTTCAGGGCGTACCACCTCTCCTCGTAGGCGTCGATCAGGAGAGCGATCTCGAGGTCGGACCAGGGCTGGCCCGGGACGGGCTTCCGCGACCGAGGCAACGGCGGGCCGGGCCATCGCTCCAGCGATCCGGCGGCGGCAGCCATGGGTTTTTGGTATGGGAAGGCAGATGCAGAGGGGAGATTAGGGTTTGCGTTTGGGGGGAACGGGGCGACGGGGGTGGGTGGTGGCGTGGCCAGGTGGTTGAGTGGTGGTGGCGGTGGTGGGGATAAGGATTGGGTGGGTCGGTGGTGGAGGCGGGTCCGATCCGACTCGATTAGGTCATTAGACCGGACCGGTCCGGTCGAGATGGAGGAGGCAGGGCGTGGGAAGGTGGCGGTGGCGGCGGTGCAGTCGGCGACAACGTGAAGAGGGAAGGTATGGTTTGGCGCTCGCACGTGACGTGGTTTTTCTGTGCGTGATTTCAAATTCTAGATATTTCTTATATATAATAAAATAGTAATTAAAAAAGAATAAAGAATATAAATATAAGTGGAATGAGCTACTTTAATCTTCTAGTGAAAAAAGATAAAACTTCTTCTCAATATTTTCACCCATTTATCTCAATATAAATATATATATCAGGATGATTATTAATTTAAATAATGATTATATATATATATATATAGATATATACATATAATCTTAAACAATTGACTGTCTTACTCATTAGAATAAAGACTGAAAATTTTTAATACTAGAGAAAATAATCTAGACAAAATTTATTAAGCTGTCATAATACATTACAAGAAATATTAAGAAGTTACAAATATAAATAAGTACAAGCTCTTGACAATGACATTAAACGTCTAGGGAATTAAAAGAGAGACTTATAGAGGAAGGAAGATTACAAGCTTGAGGTTGTGTTCTTGCTAGCGGAGGAGGAGGATGAAGCACGGAGACTTCATGGGATTTTATAGAGGAGAAGGAGAGGAGAAAAGCAATCCAACTATGAGTGCGCATTATTGCATTTCAGTGAAGCATTTTTTAGATGGAGGTGTCCCGTCTTTAGAAAAGCATTTTCTGGAAAGCTGAGTCAGGAGTTATCTTCTGAGCATCTTTTTTGAAAGCATAAAGAGCCGAGTTATAATTATCTTCTGAGCATCTTTTTGAGATAAGTGATGAGGCGGAAAGTAGAGTTAGTAGCCTCTAAAGTAAGTATCTTTAAGTCACATCATATCTTCATCATGTTGATGAGATTAACTTCCTCTACAAAACTCATAGAATCGGGTAAAGTTATTACTGAGAGTGGTGATGGTGTTCTATCTTTTCATGAGGCATACCAGAGTTTAGTTTTCTTTTTATAAAATTGGCAAAGAGCGTCATGTTGCGTTGTATATTTGAAAGGAAAAAAAAACTAGTACTCATTTTTTTTTGCTAGTAGATTTTTTCAATAAAAGTTTCTCTTCCTAGTATGAATAACTAGGCTTAAGACCTGAAGATCTGGAAGATGATGAAATCAAACTTTATAATCCCGAGACTTCTAATAGGTGAGGCTTATTGGTGCAATCCTAGAGAAGAAGGAAAATATCCTTTATATGCCTAGACATTATTTCAACAACGCCATAAACACATATTCACAAACTAATTAAAACTTAAAACAATAAACAAGAAGCACTTGAAAATTTTTGGTATAAGAGCCTAAGATGCTTAGGACCTTGTATGACTTTGAAAAACTCAGATAGACTTAACCGTTTAGACTTTTTAGATCTAGTCTCACAATAACCAGTCCATAAAATTCTCACAACAGATCAACAATCACACAGGTATTATGTTAGATCTTGAAAATAAACTCATTGTCTTCATAATAAGAAAATCCTCAACTAAATATTGTAATAGACTTATCACTTAGTATCAGATCTTCACTTGAAACTCAACAACAACAACAACAGAAAAGTTTACTTATTCAAGTATCCACTACTTTAGCTCAACAAACTAAAAGTATAAGTGAGTTAAAATGAAATCTTGATTACTTAAAAGAATCATAAGATATTTTAATTAAATGTTTTAATCAACAAAGTTTACTTATCTTTATTCTAAGTGTCTCGTGATTTCTTTTTGTCTAATATATATATATATATATATATGAAGGAGAATAAAAATTTAATTATTAATTAAGATTTAATCCTAAATTTTATAATAATAATATTTTATATATTAATCATCAATTACTCCTGTGAATCTATTTTAATCTTATTTTTCTTTCACTATCTTCTAAACAGACGCTAAAAGAATAAAATATACACTAATTGCTTAAGTAATTCAATTGCTTTTTAGTTCTTTGATTTTTTTGATGTGACAAAAATAAAAAAAAAGGCCATTAAAATTTTAAATTAATCAAATAACCTCCCCATTGCATCTAATATCCTGATTATACAGCCCTTTACGCTTATTTTTTTTTTTTACAAAGTGAACAGTTTGAATAAAAATATTATTTTTATTAATTTAAAGTAAAAAATATTTTAATTACTTCTGGCCTCTATAACAGTGATGATAGAATAGTTGAACAAACATAATTACAACTTTAAAAAAAACAAAAATAATTAATTTTTATTCAGTTTGTTAATTTGAGATAAAAGTTTTTTTTATAAATAAAATATATTAATGCAAAAGAAAAAAAAAATACTATTAATCAGTAGGACGTCATAGATCTAATCAGTCATATGAGATACACTTTATAAGATATAGTGACTATACTATTGCTCCTAAAGTTTCATTTGAAAATTCATAACATTCTTTTTGTCATGTTTATCTCCTGTTGCATATCTATTGATTGCACATTTGAAGTAAATATGTTCCTGCGTCTTATTTACTAGCTAACATAGTAGGCTTATACTTCATATTTTTAAATAATTTTTAATTAACATTAAATATTTATTATAAAAAATAATTATATTTTTCTCAAATATTTTTTATAATCTACTTTTTAGATTATATGACAAAAAAATTAATTTATATATCATTCACTAATTAATAACATTCTCAAAAAACTTGACCCTGGATATGTAAGTCGATATTTGAACATGATACTAACTCATCCGATTATAAAAGTCTAAATCTAGTGGGCTCCTCTAAGAAGTAATTATATGGCAATGAAATACCACGCCAACCCTCTATATATCAAAAGTTTCGATTTTTTTTCAGACGGATCTTAAAATACTGATCATTTGGATATATCTCTATTAGTATTTTTTGATTTATCTTAATGATCGATGAAAAATTTGCATGAAATCAGATCGATAATCCCAGATTCGATGTTATTTGATCTGATTAATTTTTTTTTTTATAAATATCAAAAGTCAAATAAGAAAGTAGTGTGCTCCATCATATCTGATTTATTTAAGATGATATTTAAAATCTAGGGAGAATCCGATCTTCATAGCCCTTTTTGTTTTGTTTT
>JBBUKS010499201.1:0-14465 GCA_038050645.1 Hedychium gardnerianum | reverse complement strand
TCCTTGGAAGAAACACTACGTGAACCCCTCATTGCTTGGACAGTCACCTCTGCAAAAAGAACTCATCACATAGACTATCTCTCTTAAAGTAGTAGGCATGACTAAAAGGTGTTTCACTTTTCTTCTCTGTCAGACCTTTCTAGTTTTCAAATTCTGTCTTGGTCGACATTCGCATTGTCTCGTTATTGATTCATTAAGAATATTGAAGCATGATTTCTGCAATCAAAATTGGTCATTATTTTGAACTGGAGAGTACTTGATTTTCTATGCTCCACACATGTATTGCAGAATCAAAATTGTCATGTCAAACATGCCAATGCACAATGCACATAGGAACAACTTTTCCCTTCAACTTGTGTGTTTTCTTATTTAATAAAAAATTCCCCCTACCATAAGAATGTTTCCTATAATATATTTTCTCTGAAATTAGGCCTCATTTCATTATATAATCATGCAGCCAATTAACCTTGCACGTAAGACCTTTTGGAGCCAATTAATTATCTTACTTTTTGTTTGCTTATTTTTGATGAAGGAAAAGAAGAGGAAGATGATCCAAAAGAAGAAGAAGAGGAAGTATGTGAAATTTTAGAAGAGACAATTTGTTACATTGTCTAGTTTGACTTAGAACTCATTTTGTTTTGGAATGTGTACGATATATCAGATTGTATAAGATTTTTTGAGTTTGTCATGTATGATATCAGATTTTGTTATCGAATTTTTTGGGTATGAATTGATCATATATGATGTTGATTTATAGGTTATGTATGTATGATGATGTATCAGATTTATAGATTTTTTTTGGCGAAAAAATTACAAGTTTGTGACGAATTTTGCAACAAAATTCTTTGTTGCGGAATCTACCAATCTAAGACGAAAACATGTATTTTGTTGCTGATTTGCGATAAATTTTCAAAAAAATTTTTTATTCCTAATCTGTGACAAATTTGGCGATGGAAATGGATTCGTTGTCAAATTATCGTAAAATTACTGTGCATCATAATTTTGCAACGAATCTGAGTTTTGTCGTAAATCTGCGATGAAAATTAAATTCGTCGTCAAATTTGGAACGAAAATAAATTTTCGTCGCAAATTTGCGTTTGATGAATTTTGCGATGATTTTTTTTTTATCGCAAAATAGCAACGAATTTTAAGATAAATAAAAAATTTGTCGCAGAATTTGCGACGAATTTATATTTTTTCGTCGCAAAAATTGGCGACAAGTTATTCGCAATGAAAAAATTTTTGTTGTAATTTTTTTTTTATATATATTTTTTGTAGTGTTACAGGATTTGTGATGGCACGGTTGTTCCAGCGAGCGATCATCAATTGGTGCTGGCTGACCAAAGATCATCGCACGATTCATATCTTCAAAATCTGGAATTAAGTATTGTTAGAATATGGGCTACTACCAGCTGATAAGCATCTACAAGAGAACTATTACAGTATCTAGAAAATTTTCATATTTTTTATGACGATAGTGAAGTGTGCCTCATTAGGACTCAGATGCTCTTTGGATAATTTAAACTTGATCATTTGAATCTTTTCCGAGTGAATCTGGATGAAGCTTTGACTTGGGATCTTGCATAACTTTGAGCACATCCCTACACAGTTAGTGCTCTCAAGAAACCTACAACACGTCTCCATCTTACTTGAAGAAGATCAAATTATTTATTTTTTATCTTTTAAATATGTTTTTCCATGAATTTTATTTTTTCCATTTATTTTTTGTTAATAAAATCTCTATATCATGCATTATCTTTTTTATTAAATATTTTTAATACTGATGAAGATGTCAAGTAGGGGGAAGGATATTGGTTTCAACACTAAAAGATCAAGAGAGATAGGACGATGGAGATGACAATCTCATACTATACAATATGCTATAAAAAAGGGTGGTCATTTATGATAAATTTTACGATAAATTTTTTTTAAAAATTATTATAAATTCTTTTTTGATGAAATCTGTGACAAAATATTTGTCGTCACTAATAAGTCATCGTCAAATGCTGCAATAAAAATCAGTAATTTCGTCACAAATTTGCGACAAACTTATTTTTCGTTGTAAAATTTATCGCAATAAATTTTGTTACCGATTTGCGATGAAAATAATTTTTGTTGCAAATCTGCGACGAATTCATTTTCGTCGTAGATCTGTGACGAAACCATTTTCGTCGCAAATCTACGACGAAATTATGTTTTCGTCGTTGATTTTGCGATGAAAATCTATTTTTCATCTCAGATTTGCGATAAACAATGATTATGATAATTTTGCGACAAAAATTTATCATTGCAAAATTCAACCAAAGTTTTTTCCACATAGTCTCCCCATTTATATATTTTATCGTATATACATATACATAACCAAATCTGTTCATTATTATATCCAAACAAATACAAAACAAACAAACCAAGAAAGAAAAATATCCAACTTGACGATAAAACACGTAACAATGCAAATACAAAAACACATAACTCTATAAATACATCATATCCAAAAACAAATACAACACATATCGTTATGAGTTCAAATGGTCTCAAGTTCAACAAGTCAACATATCAAAATCCAACATTCCAATCAAACATTCTTCAAGTTTAACCTTAATCCAAACCAAATGAAAATATCTCATACCAAACGTTCTCAAAATGACGAAAAGATACAAATAAAAATCAACATTCTCTTCTTCCACGACAAACAAAAGGAGAATTTGACTTAGAGCGGAGCCTAACTGAAGATATTACATTATGAAGTTTTGTTGTCTGCGCGCAAATCGCTAATTTCATGATCTCTTTGCCTCATTTCCTAATCTCTTTACAATATTATTCCCTTTAAATTGCTAACCTCTTCAGTCAAGCTATTTATTTATACCCTTACTGCTGGTGGGGTAGAAGAAGATGTATCAGCAACTCTATGAGTTTTGCTCAAATAACTCATTCCCAATATTCTTTCTCCTTTTGGTCCCCCACTCGCCTCCAGACATATACTCATATTATTACCAACAGAGGGCTCAGATATGTCATTATCATCACTAGCACCTGAAGTTCTCTGTGCTAGCTCTAGCTCATCATATTTCTCCTGTATTATCATGAGAAAAATTAAGATCTTGATTAGATATAATAGAAACACATATAATATAAAGAGAGAGCAGGTACATAACAAATAGAATTTAAGTTATAAATTAAGATCCAAGATAAATCCAAATCTTAATTTCTTTTGTTATATCCCCCCTCTAAGTCTTGTCTTTTTTTTTTTAAATGTGCAGGTGAAAGTGTCAATAAATAATGGCTCCCTCCCCATTTCCCTTGTCTCAAAAAATATTGTTAGAAATAATATAATAGTCTTAAATAGATTAAAAAATTAGTAGGAAAGTTAAAAAAATTATGCTCATCAATATTGATAGAGCCTCCCGCATATATCGCAGACGAGTCTTTAGAATTATAAGCTTGATTTACTTTATTCTATTGACTTTTTTGTTTGCTCCATTTGGTTGCCCAAAAATTAGAGATTCTAGTCCAATTTTCATTGATGATGCAAGGTGACTTTTCCCCCTAGTTTTCGCATAATTAAGTGCATGCTGAATGTGATCACCACATTTTTTTTCTCTTAAAAATTCTTCTTATTTCCAACTCTTCATTCGGGTTCCAATTGAATATCTGCTGGAATGGGAAAAAAATAATTATAAAATCACTTTAATTTCATATATACACTGAAGGAGATATACCTTAAACTCGTTCTACCAAAACTCTTTTGTGGGTCTTGGAGTGCTTGTATATGTCATTGAATCTCCTCGTCAATGATTATTCACTATTCTATTAATTCCGTGAATAACACGTACAAATTTTTTAAATCTATCATAAAGTTAGAAATAAACAATAATAAATAATTAAAATAGTTGAAAAAATAAAATATTTTATAGTACTTACGAATCTCCATAAGGGACTATAGACTCTCGAGTGTCTACCGAATGAACTTGCGTGGGTACTGGTGAATGTATTGGCGAATATACGGGCAAAAGTGAATGGGAAGGTACTGGCGAAGGTGCATGGGAAGGTTCTTCCCGATCAAGTGCTGAAGTAGGCTAGCCAAGAGTTCCTTATCTATGGCCACAACGTCGAGACTGTCAACCAAAATTGTCAGGATAAAGTAAATAAAAATTTGGTGCATATTTGCTATAACATGAATTTTTTTACCATATTTGCTAACAGATCAGATAGTGTGCAAAACAAAACACCAAGATATCACCTCTAATCACCTCTAGGAAAAAATAAAGTGCATTAACAGATAAAATATATAAATTTAAGAATGAGACAATATATACACAACTAATTGACCTATGAGTTTTGTAAATTTGCAGATTAAAACCAAATTCACTTATAAAAAAAATATTACCATATATGAAAATAAAATATCATATTTTTGTTATGTTAAGATAACAAAACTTACCCATCATCAAAAATCAAAGTCCTCATTGTTATTATCATTCTTATCCTCATCCTCATCCTCATCCTCGTCCTCGTCTTCCTCGTCATCATCATCCACGTTTATCACTACTCTGCTGGGATCTCATAACGTTGGAATAATATATTCCTCGGTCTGAAATGTATTCACAACTTCCTCTTGTTGATATGCGACATTCCCAACATTCCTCAATTTTTTTTCCATGCTTTTTTTTACAAACATCCCACCAATCATTTTTGTCACATTTCAAACTAGGATATGAAATATAGAATACTTGAATCGCTTGTTGTGCCAACACAAATGGTCAAGGTATTCTACATCTATAATTTCACTCATCAAACTAAAAAATCATTGCTTGCACCTCCATCATTGGATGACTGAAAATAAACCCCACTATTCATTGTAATCTTCTCCATTCCTTATTCTTAAGTATGAAAATTATATCCGTTTATGAAATATGCTGGCCAAGTGCATACCATTGCTTTTGGACCCCATGACAGATGGATTAGCAATTCTTGCTCTACGTGAGCTTAATTATCATAAACCTAAAGTCAAATAAATATGTTTGTAAGTCAAGATATGTGTAAACCAAATTTATATTGTGTACTTACATATGATTTGATCCATGGTGCAAATTCTTCAACGCAGAAGCGATCAAACTCTTGTTTCGACATTTCAGAATTTAAGTTTTGAAAAATCCTGCCATAAAAAAGTAAATTATAACACAAACAATTTATGACATAAGAAATACAAAAAATAAGAAATATATACTAACTTGAAATATGACGTTACTTCTTGACAATTTAGTAAAATATGTGTGGGTTGCCCACCATTATTGACCAATTAAGTATCTATGCTTACATGGTCCACTTGGTCGACCAAGGTAGTTAAAAATATAGAATGAGTTCAAATTGGGATCAATATCATCAGTTCTTCCCGCTCTCCGCCTTTTGCTTTAAACGTGAGATGCAAAATAATATGATGCAAAAGTTATTACTTCCTCCAATGTTTGCATTTGTCACACCTAGGAGGTACGCATGTCCATCTAGACGGACGATACCTCCTTGTGATAATCTTAGATACAACATGATATGAGTCCACAAAACTCATCCAAACTCAATCACGCATGATATATAATAATACTCAAACAGAGTAAGAAATAAGATATAACGAAAAGGGGTCCGTCCCAATATAAATCCAAAACTCGACTACGTGCCAGCACAACTTAAAACACCAAGTACATAACCAAAGTACACCAAAGAGACCAAATACAAGTCAATTATTACAACGCAAGTTCAATAAGCAAAAACAGAAGCAAAACAAACCAAAATGAAATGGATAACCAACGCTCGATGTGAATGGGATGACGTGGACAGAATCCTCCAAGCGATCCAATCAACATATACCTGCTATCTTGGGGATAAAATGGAAAGCAAGGGGTAGTGAGTACAAAAGAAATACTCAGCGGGTATAAGAAAGATAGTGCATGTTATCTAAGTAGTAAGGAGATTCAAAGGTATACAGTTTCAAAGGAAATATACTCACCAATTGGAAGATAACACATGTAAGCTTCTACCACAAAAACATCATACTCAGCTGCACATAGTATCATGAGTAGTGACAGTAAAGATCAACATGAGTACAACATCTCACATACATGTACCAGTAATAATCAATATGACTATAGCATCTCACATGCATGTACCAGTAATAATCAACATGGGTACAACATCTCATATGTATGTACCATAGCAAGTAACAATAATAAGTCACATATGTGGGATAAATGCTCCACCATAGGGTATACAAATGACCAAGACACCTAGCCAGTCATCTATGGACTACGGAAGAATACTCTACCATGAATGGCCTCGTGGGCAATCTGAAATATCAAGGTCTCTGTCTGCGGGAGAACGCTCTACCATGAATGGCCTCATGAGCAGACGGGAGGTAGCTATCTAGCTACGGGCTGCGGGAGAATGCTCTACCATGAATGGCCTCATGGCCAGCCTAGGGTATATAATCCCTAGCTGGGAGAGGAAAACTCAACTCATTCATAGACCATATGCATACAGTCAAGCAATAAGCAAGCAATAACATGACTATAATGCTCTCACACTCGAAGGGAGAAGTGATCGATAGCATACATGCATCTCCATAATGCTATAACTAGCTCACAGACAAAGGGAGTCATAATCGATAACATGCATGCAACACTGTGACGCCACGACTAGCTCATACCTGAAGAGAGTCATAATCGATAGCATACATGCATCTCCATGATGAGTAGGATACAACCAACCCTATCATCATACATGTCTATCTATGTAATGTACATCATCACATCTAATCAAGATAAATCAACTATAATACATGCCACACACGTGATTATAACAACCAATCAAAGATGAGCTATAAACTTTAACATGTCATATCATCTACAATACACGTCACCCACGTGTTCACATATGCATAAAATGATACTAAATAGGTAGGGTACACATCACACACATGTCGACATATACAAAACATAAATGTATGTAATGATACACAGGATAAATATCTTAAACACACGTCACCCACGTGCTTACAACTATATGACATGAATACATAGAGAACTAGCATATGAATATAAATACACTCCACACGTGTGTCTAACAACTACATGACATGAGTATACATGGAACTGGCATATGAACATAAGTACATGCCACATGCGTGTCTAACCACTAGATGATTACACAACACATAAGTATGTTCTTATCGTGCACACCACACACATGTACACACTACAAGATAGGAAAATAAAAGAGACTGCATGAATATAAATAGATCAACTCCAAGTACAAGCAACATGTATCAAACTCATGTAGCATGTGAATAGAATCAAGGTAAATACAGCTACCTATTCAAAATAATAAATCATGCACTAAGATCAATATATACTAGAGAGAGCAAGAGAAGAAATACTCGCCTGATGTGTAGATAGTACTGAAAGTCTTCACGTTAGGGTGTCTATCTTGTCTCAGAATCCTGCAATATAGAACACCAATTATAGCCAAGTCCCACCATAATACAAGTAACGAAACCTAATCCTATTCCGATTAAGAAATCCTAATTGGATCAACTTAATCATTGATCTTAAATTCACATAGGGGTTAGTTATCTCAATTCAATTAACAAAACCCCCCATAAAGTAATCATCTAGCCCATTTGATACTAACTTCATGTATAAAATAATCCAATGTAGCTACTAACCCTACAATTTGATATAATTCATAATTCAAGGATGAAATTATACAAAGATAACTAATCTTCACCCAAACCGAATACACCACCATAGCAATCAACCCTATAGTCCAATCCAGGCATTTCAAGATGACTAAACAATCAAAATTCAACACCCAATTCAGCATTACTACTCAACATATATCTGTTGGTGGTGATGGTCGGATTCTGGACTAGGGTAGTAGGAGGCAAATATGCCCTAGGGCTCCAAATTTGGTTGAAGGTGGAGTGGTTGGTGGTGCCGGCCGGAACAGTAGCAACCCGTACCCTCACTGATGGTGGCTAGCCAAAACCGATCTGAGGTGACCGGAGCAAGGTTTGGCCGAAACATGGTGATTGGCAACTCTGGAACAGCCGGAGTAAAGGATTGGATGGCCGGAGAACCAGATCTAGCCATCGACGGTGACTAGCGACAGGTCACAAAATAGTGTTGGCCGAAATGGGTCTGGTTGTCGGATGTGGTGGTCGCTGACTACCGTTGATGGTGTTGGCCAGAGGAGAGGTGGCTGCTGTCTCCACCAGGAACACCCAGAGCCGATTTGACTAACCAAATTTTGGTCGGAGGTTTGACCTAGCTAGATGACCAGCGTCAGTCACATCTAGCAACGCCAGATAGGGTGGCTACGGCGGCTAGGGCTCGGCACCGACGGGGATGGCAACGTCGGGGAAAGATTGCGCCGGGGAGAAGCAACACTGACGCCGGAGCTGCCTGCAATGGCGGCTGCAACTCGATCGACAACGATTGGAGGTTGGCGGAAGAGGGAGATGGGGAGAAGAGGGGCTCGAGTGTGAGCCGATGATGAGAGAAGGAGAGGGAGAGGGGATCGAGGATGAGTTGAGGAGAAGGGAGTGATTTGTGAACTTAGATTTCTTTAAATAGGTTTAAATCTGATTAAACCTAAGTTCAATCATTAAAAGAAAACTTAGGTATTATTTCCTCAACTTAGGTCAATTAATCTCAACTTTAGGTTAATGAGATCAATTAACTCCCAACTTAATTGATATTACAAACATGTTTTCCAAAAGTCTATTATTTATATCCCTTTAAACTTGTCATATTAGCTCCGATTAAATTCAGAAAAAATCCTAATTTTTTTTTAAAAAAAACCAATAAGGTTTTTCCTCAAATAACACTTATTATTTTATGATTATTTATCTTCCAAATCTAATAGAGAATTTGGCTGAGAAGGCAAACGCCAAAGCTCGCTATGCCTAGATTGGGGCAGAGAGGGGAGCTTATGGAGAGGCGGCCTCGATGTCACGCTTGCCTGTCGCGTTCTTCACGTGCCGGAGAGAATCGGGAGAGATCACCGGCATTAGAGAAAGATCGGGATCGGGATCGGGATCGGGACGGAGGAGAAGGAGGAGTTGAGGGAGAAAGATTGGGATTAGGATGGCAAAATTAGGTTTAGGGATTATGCTTTTAAACGCTATGTGTCAGTCCTCACGAGGCTGACTACATCACACCTAGTTCAAGTATCTTGTCCTGCGGATTCAAATTACTTAAACACATGTCCAAGAAGATCATCCTCTTGACATGTTTTGTTTTGGCCAAAGATTTATAAGTAATAATCCTGACAATAGGTCATAGGGTATACGTCTCCTTATAAAAGGAGTAGTGAATCCTCTGTGGGCTATCCAAACACCTTCGAAAATATTGACTTATACCTAATCATCTCGCAACTACATCTCTTAGGAGATGCATGACTAAGATGTCAAAGTATAAGTCTTCATGACCAAAGTGACTTGAATACCTCAAGTCTAAGGAAACTTACACTCGAGCTGAAATAAGATCTTCATCGACATGTAAAGAACCACATGAAGTCTCATAGCATGTCACATCCGATGAACTAGTTATCCTTGACTAGCATATATATGTTAACTCTCAACATCCTAATATTTTCAGTCAACAAGGATCAGCTGCTTGAATAAATTAAGAAGTATAACATATGTTAGTCTTACCAAATTGATGATGTCCAGTCTTATCAATTCATCGACTAGAATTTTTTTTAATATGTACATAATTACATGTGATGAGATATCCATTAATTGTGATCCAATTATAATTTCTCTAATGTTATGGACTTTATTGTGAATTTCAATAATTGAGTTTAAGATCAAATCATATGATTGTCTTAGAACACCTCTCAAATATAACATGGTGGGTTGTTCCCAAGGAGTCGGGTGAACCGAGTCTGAGGAATCTGGTGGCCTGATTCTGAGGAGTCGAGTGAACCGAGTCGGAGAGGTTTGGTATATCGATCTCAAGGAGTCAAGTGAACTAAGTCTAAGGGGTCTGATATGTTGATCCCGAAGAGTTGTGTGGGTTGAGTCTAAGGAGTCGGATGAACCGATCATAAGGAGTCGGGTGAATCGATCCTTAGGAGTCGGAGGAGCTGAGTCTGAGGATTGAGTCAGTCATCTAGGTCTACTTTGACTTCCACCTCTACTTGACTTTTGACCAATTGACTTGACTTCTGACTTGACCCTGCCATATGTAGGTTCCTTATCTGTCGCATCAATTAACATGAATAATCAAACACATACTAGCACACTTGGCTATTAAGATTTGTATTTATTGTACTTGTGCAAGAAATTGTGAATATGGGTGCACCATTATTAGTCTAAGAGCCATCAACATATACATAACTTGGGAACACTCCTAAGTGGACATGCTTCCATAGAAAACAAACTCTAGGTAGCCTAATCTCTACCTAAGTTAACAAAACAATAATACATAAGATACCTAAAATAAATCCAAAATTACAATACTATAAACTAATAATGGATAACATTGTTTTTGGTTCCTTCATCAAGGTTGATGACTATCCATGAATTTGAAGCCTCTCATACTTTGCTCTCAATCCATGAAGTTTTTCATCCAAGCTTAATTACTTCGACCTTCAAAATTTCATAATAATTCTTGTACACTTAATACAAATGATTACATATTAATGTCTAACTTATATTGTATTGTCAATCCATTAAAACACCATGATTAGACTTAACCACAAGGTAGAAATCATTGTGCCAACAATTATTACAAATGTAGGGTATATAGGTGATGTATATGGGCAACCCTCCCAAAGAAGGAAATGTGTGGGTGAGCAAATGAAAAAAAAAATAATCAGGTCGAGTAACGTCAGATCTGGGATGATCGGTCTGGTCCTACGAAAGTTTTTCATCGGCTACCAGGATAAATCGGGAAGCACTAATGAAAATTCATCCAAATGGCTAGTATTCTTAGGCCCTCTTCTCACTGGAAGAAAAATTTTATGAGGAGGTGAGCATATAAACTAGGACAAACGATGGTGCATTAATTAAACACAAGGGTGGGTGGGATGAGGAATTTGCACAGCCATTTGAGGCTTGGGATGGACAAAAACTTAGGGTTTATTTTTTCCTCCATTAAAGGAGATAAAGAATACAAGAGGATTGATTAAGGAAAACTGATGCTAGACATAATAACAATTATTTTGGAGGTAAAATTTTAGAAAGGATGTAAGAAATCATCAAACACATAGACATCATCTCTAAATTTAACTGAATAAAATTGATTCAAAATAAAAAATAATATTATAACATCAATTAAATAAATATTTAAATAATCTCAAAACCCAAACGATATAAAGATGAAAATAAACCTTAAATAATAAAAAAAATATTGAGAATTTTCAAAAAAAAATAAATAATATTTTTTAAAATTTAAAATTGAGTCGTTATAAATTATATTTAATAATTAATTATAGATATCTAAATAAATTTTAATTTAATATCTTAAAAATGTCATGATCCAATTTGAATTAAATATTATAATCTCTTAAAGTTTGGATCCATCAATCAAGCGGACTAAAGGATGGCATATTAATTAATGCTCATGCGACCGTACTGTTAATCTGTTATTTTTAGTCCCGAGCTATTTTTTTTATTTAAAAAAAATCTTCTCAAATAATATCACCTCCTTAGATTTGAATTAACTTTTTATTTTATTTTATTATTTTCTCATTTGAGAGCTAGACAACTATTTAATTACATATCATATCTAATAAAATATTAAAAATATATTAAAATACATAAATTATTAAAATAATTATAAATAATTAATTCAAATACTTTAAATCGAACTTTAAAAATATGAAAATATAAATATATGAATAAATAATATGTACACTCTACCAAAAAGAACAATTAAATAAATTAGAATACATTATACTGATAAAATATAATTAAAATTTATGATTAATTTTTTCTACTATCTTTTTAAAACCTAAGTATCCGACTTTATAGAATCTCCTTTTAGTTTCTCGCATTCACAAATCAATTAAGCAACAAACAGGGCCGTCTCAATATTATATAATTTACGAATTCGGTTTAAGGAGGGAAAACTAATGTACATGACTAAATTAATTAATTAAGTAACAAAAGATATCAAAAACAAAATACATATGACACCTCCTTAGTCAAGTGGAGTAGATTAAAAAGTTCCTAAACTCCACAACACTTACCAATATTGAACACGTTCATAAAAAAGAAAGTATAGTTATCAAAATTGAAAGAAAGTAGATCTCAAGTAAGATGAAGTATAATAATTAATAATAAAAAAATTTTAGTCTCTTCTTTCGATCAAATGAAAGAAGACGTAAATGTCCTCACGGGATGAGTTGTTGGCTAGTACATGAGGTGTTATCATAATGAAGTTTAGGGATCAAATCCTGGCTAGTAGCCAGGTTCCTGCCCCCTTATATACTAGTCACGGTTTGGGCTGGTTAGACTAGTTCTCATGATTTATCTCTTCCGTGTTGGTCCTGGGACGAACTGACGGAGACGCTGGGGGCGAGCGTTTCATTTTTGTCACAATGAAAGAAGAAGTAAATTGTTAAACAATAAATAAATTGTATCATTGATTTACCATCTATCAACATCACCGTATAATCATCACCACATCACGATGTGTTTAAATTGTATTTTTTTTTAAACCTATTTTATTTTATACGTTGTGATTTAAAAGGGGCTTAGAAAAGTTTTTGAACCCATCTATATATGCTTAGATAATTGGATTACTCCGGATTAAATTAATTTTTTAGACTTATAACTAATTTATAATATATTTTTGAGGCTCCTTGATTGGGCTTAAGGGCCTCCCAAGCCTTCATCTTAGGTGTAACCCTAGTAAAGCCCAACTATCTTGTAATATTGTTCAATATTATTATTTTTCACCTAAATTTTGAGTTATCAAACGCGTTGTAGGGTAATTTTATAATTATTATACATGTAATAATTATGATTTCATAGATAATACAATACTTAATCTATTCAACATTGATAAGAATTTATGTTATAGTAGTTACAGTTTCATAGTTGCTATAATGTGAATGGTAGGAATTCACGTTATAGCAACTACTTATAACAGCTACGAAATAATAATTGTTATAATGTAGATTCGACTTACTCATTTAACATTCATATTGTAGTAGCTATAAAATCGTAGCTACTACAATATGTGTAGCAGTTATGAAATTGTAACTACTACAATGAGTCCAATCAATTGATAAATTAGGTGAAATATTTAAGCGGGAGATAACAATATTGAATAGTACTGGAGGATAGTTAAGTAATTATACATGATTAAACAATGAGATGGATATATAGAGTTTTGTTATTTTATACATATATTCGTGAGCATCCAGTGTTAATTTTTTTTTTAATTTTCATTTCCTTTAGCCTAAACACTATATTCTATCCTAAAAAATAAATTTATTTTTTTTAAAAAAAAATTAACACTAGGTGCTCATGAGATACTCACAAATAGATGTGTTAGGTAACAAAATCTTATATTCTAAATTTGCGACTCTACTCCTCTCTTAGGAATGACAATTTCCTTTGAATCTGACGAAGGATATAATATTCGACCCGAATGTAGGAGGGTATATGGAGGGATTTTTTTGAACTCGATTAAATAATCGAATAATCGGGTATGAATATTTGGATAATCGAATATTCGAATAATCAGGTATAGATATTCATCTCATATCCAAAACTCACTAACTATTTTTGTTGATATTTAATATATTTTTATTAAATATGATTAAATTAGGAAAAATTATAAATGTTGAATCTGTTTTTTCTTTAAATATGATGTTAATTCTAATGTATATTTTTTTGTTGAATGATGATAGTTAGATGAAATTAAGAAAATTATTAATATAGAGGATATCCAATCTTTTAATGTGTATGAATATGAGGATGAATATTTGATTCTCGATTGGTATGAGGATGAAGATGAAAATTAAAAATTCGATAAGGATGAAAATAAAGACGAGGATGAATATAATAAATAAGAAAAAAAATAAAAAATATATAAAATTCGATCTAAATCCAACTCAATGTCGTCTCTATCCTCCTACTTTCACATACATGATATTCTAAATTTACCACTCTACTCCTCTCCTACTCTCACTTTCATCGAGATTGCCTAATCTCGATCGCTCTAGTCAGACACAGATTACATATGTCAAACTCATGCCTTATTATTATGATTATTTTTTTTTCTTACTTTTCACCTTATTTCTAGGTCATCTTTTCAATTCAATGAAAAATTGAAAAAAGACGATTACAAAAATACTATTTGACATAGTAAAATTACAAGGAAAAAATATCTAAAAGAAATGAAAATGTGACTAACCAAAAGGAGAATATTTTTGGTCACTATATTTCCCATGGA
>JBBUKS010499192.1:0-14465 GCA_038050645.1 Hedychium gardnerianum | reverse complement strand
TTTAAGCCACGTTACGGCTACATCTCTCTTTTATTCTTCTCGCTCTTGATTTTGTGATAAGGTTTTAAGCCTAATTTTGGCTACTCCTTATTATGTTATTTCTCTCTTGTTTTCTTGTCAATCCCTCTAAAATTTCACGCCCAGAATAATCTATATTATGCTCGGTGTCACAACTACTGCAAGGCTATTGAACATCAAAATAGAATATTATTTCTCAGAACGATGTTACGATGATATTTATCAATTGATGTCAGAGTTGTTCCCTGCTTATAATATAATGACTAATAGCTTCTACAATACAAAGAAATTGGTTAAGGGGTTCGATTTGCCTGTGAAAAAAATTGATTGTTGTATAACTAATTACATGATCTTTTAAAATGAAAATAGTGAACTTATTGAATGCAGAATGTGTAATTACCCTCGTTATAAGTAGCATAGTCGTATATCTGGGAAGAAGAAGAAAAATTTAACATGGAAAGTTATGTATTACTTTTTGTTAACTACTAGACTTCAATGCTTGTATGCATTTACCCCAACATCAAATCACATGAGGTAGCATCATGAGCATGTACATGAAGGGGATATAATGTGTCATCCTTTTGACTCCCCTGCATAGAAATATCTTGATATAATATTTCTCTCATTTGCAATGGAATCATGTAATGTAAGATTGAGACTTTCAACAGATGAATTTAAGCTATTTGGTCAATTTGGACACTAATATTCATCTTGTCCAATCATATTAACACCATATAACTTGTTACCATGGATGTGCATGAAAGACGAATACATGTTATTTACCATGTTTATTCTAGGTCTAAAGATCCAAAAGAGAAGATAGATATTTTTTTATAATCTCTGATTGTCGAGCTGAAAGAATTGTGGAATGTAGTGTCGGAGACTTATGATATTACAAGTAAAATCAATTTTACCTTGCATGTTGCTTTATTATGGACGATTAATAATTTTTCAGCATACTTAATGTTGTCAAGATTGCACGATTGGTAAATTAGCATGTCCACATTGCATGACAGAGTCTGATGTATTTTTCATTATCTTGTAGTGGGAAGATATCTTGATTTGATAATCATCATAAATTTTTACTAAAAGAGCACCCATTTAAGCGAAATAAGAAAGAGTTCATAAAGAATGAAGTGGTTAGAAAACTTCCACTCGTAATCAAGACAGGAGAGGAAATACTTGAGGAAATAGACAACTATGGATTTATACCAGTAACTCAGACGGATTCTGATGATTTAAATAAATACATTATTAGGGTGTGCAAATGTAGTTGAAAGGAAATAAGCATATTTTGGGAGCTGCCATATTGAAAGTATCTACTCATTCGACATAATTTAGATATGAAACATGTTAAGATTTTTTTTTCGAAAATATCTTCAATACTGTGATAAATATTTCTGGAAAAATTAAAGACATAATAAAATCACGTGAGGAATTGAAAGAATTAGTTAGCATACCTGAGTTGCATCAGAATGAAATAATCAATAAATTTCCAAAGGATTGTTATACAGTGAACAAAGAAGGTAAGCAAACTTTATGTAGTTGGTTGAAAGAAATTAAATTCTCTGATGGGTATGACTCGAATATGACTCGATGTGTGGATATGAACAAATTAAAAATATTTGGAATGAAAAGTCATGACTGTCACATGTTAATGCAAATACTTATTCCAATAGCTTTCCATGACCTACTTTCTAATAATGTTTGACAATCATTTACAAAATTGAGTATATTTTTCAGATCTATAGTTGACATCGAGGGTTATTATGATGACTGATATGCTTCGACTATAAATAGACATTTCTCTTATACTATGTAAACTTGAGCGCATATTCCTACCTAGTTTTTTTAATTTAATGAAACATATACCAGTTCATTTATCTTACGAGGCACGACTAGTTGGTCCTGTGCAGTACAAATGGATGTATCCATTTGAATGATTTTTGAAGATATTAAAGAATAATATTCGTAACAAAGCCATAGTTGAGGGGTCAATATATAATGCTTATATGGTTGAAGAAAGTATCTTATTTCTACTCATATTATTTTGTTGATAATGTGAAAACCAAACATCGCAAGTGCCCTCGGAATTCTGATGATACTCAACCGATAGACCATAGATGTTTTTTATTTTCAAATTTTCTGGTAATCCAATGAGTGCATATTTTTGTAGATGGCTAAATCCAAAAGAATACTATGCAACAAGAACATACATATTCCTGAACTATGACGAAGTTAAACCCTACATAAAGTGAGTTAACTTTTATATTCAAACATATATCCCCTTGTGTTTGTTTTTTATACCATATTTCTTAGGTATGTCTTCCTTGATGACTTGTATAAACAACAATTACAAATACTGAATCCATCAATACGTGCAGTGAGGTAGAGAAAAAATTAGAGATGAAATTTATATTCTGGTTTGAAATCTATGTAAGTTAGAGATTAAATTATTTTTTTTCAAGTGTATTATATAATCGATAATTTATATCATAACTACTTTTCTAAGTAAAGGACCGTAGAATCTCAAATGTGCAAGATGAAAGGATAATGGATTTTGTATCAGGACATCTCCATAACATAAGACTCTACTCTGGTTTATATGTTAATGACTTCAAATTTCATGTGGCACAATGTGATTCACACACACTTACCTATAAATTAGGTGTTTGCGTAAAATGATCTATCAACAACACTAATACTAAATTTAATTACTATGGTAGACTTGACGAAATCATTGAGGTTGAATATCTTGCTTTACCCATAAAAAGGTGTATATTATTCAAATATTCATGGTATGATCCGACTTCAAGAACAAATACCAGAATACATTCAAACTATAATTTAGTTGAGGTTAATGCAAATAAAAGATTGAATAAGTTTGAACTCTTTATTTTCGCAGTATAAGCTAGTCAAGTTTTCTATCTTGAATACCCAATGAAGAGAAGAAGAACAAGTGAATGGTTAATTAGCAATTTGTCGAATAAAGCCTTGCTCGACCATAGAAATGCCGAACTTCATCATGGTCCAAAACCATGATGCATTTTAAAATGAGGAAATGGAGATACATTTAGTTAATTCACAAATTCAATCAACATCTCAATTACTTGTAGATGTAAATATTACTACGAGGAAATAGATGACGGAGAGATGTCCAACAGTGAGGAGCTTGATGTAGTAGAGCCTAGCAATAAAGACTTACAAACTGTTAATGTTAATAATTCAAATTGACCTGATGATTAAACTTAAGGATTAATGTCAATGATTCAGTTATGGATATGTTTGCTTTTTACATGTAAATCTTACTAGTTTCTATCATATAAGCCATTATTTTTCTGATTTAATTATCATTGGAATGTGTATATGTTATACTATTATTTTACAGATATAATCATGTCAGATATTCAAGCAGTATACGATGGCTAGATTACGTTGAGGATTCTTAGGGATTATTGATTTATTAGTAATTAAAATTCATATAATATTTTATTTATTATTTTGAAAATTAAAAGTTTTTTGCATGCAGATTTACTCCGGATGATCATAGTGTAACTATTTATATAAGCAAAAAATTTAGAAAGCATCAGTGCACTTTTGGTTCTACATGAAAGCATGTAGACCAAGATCTTAAAAAAAATATTATTAGGAATTTCGGGTAAGTAATTTGAATATTATTGATATTATATAATATAATATCTTTTATACTAATTTTCTCGATATTGTTGTTGAAAAAATATATTTGCGACCCAAGATATGAGGTAGAATTTAAAGAAATATGAAACAATTATTGTGCAAAACTATACAAGGACTTGTTATACAACTGAAGAAGGAAGGGAACAAGGTCATTCCATGTACTAGATGAGTTTGGAATGCATAGAGGAACAATTGGGCTGCAGAAAAATGACAGCAAAATTCATCGACTGCTCGAAACAAAAGAAATATTGAACTCGCTAGCCCAACCACCAGATCCATAAATCATACAGTTGAATATTGATCTATTGTAAAACATGCAATAGACTTAGTAACTTTACTATAAAGTTATATTAGAATTTTTTTTAATTATTAATGAATTTATTTTATTTTATAAAAAAAATTGTGTATGCAGGTTGATATTTTACAGAGACATCCCACGAGTTGGGAGGTATTTTGCAATACTCAAAAAAGGATGATACTTTTGTCGATGCTCTATCACAGGCTATAAATGTAAGAATATAAATTTTATTACCGCTCACATTTAACAATTACTAAATTAGTAGATATTAATAATATTTTTTTACATGGGATGAAATCACTAATTGAGTTACTCAGGCATCTCAGTCTGTTATAGAGGGAGAGGAGTTACAGACTCTATCAGATGATGTACTAAATGATATATATTATGACGTTGTCGGTGGAAATAAAAATAACTCCCTCTACAACCTTAGCTCTCAAGCAAAAGTCACATATGATCGTGTTATGACTCCTAGGCTCAGGGGTCGTCTCAGTTCTTCATCTACATGAGTGGATGCGTTAATATAAGAAAATTAAGAATTGAGAGATCGGGTCACGACATTAGAGTATGCTCGGGTTAGTAGTGAGCAGTTGATGGAAGATCGGGTCAAGACGTTAATAGAGTGACAAATGCAAGAATTCATAGATAAATAAAGTCCAAATTTTTAAATGCTACATCGTTTTGACTCATAGGAGACTCAAGACCTGAATACTCTTGATAAGTAGCTCATAATAACAACAATTTTTTTGAGGTGAGTTGACCTTCAACTTAATTTTTTTTTATCACTTATAATACATGGAAAATAGTTCTGTTAATTTTGATATTATATATATGCAAATCTAATTGTATTACATCTTTTCATGAATAATGTAGATAAAAGGTCAACAACGAAAGAACTAAATTTGGTAATATATTCTATCATTAAGGTATGTATTTTTTTAAAGCATGTTAAATTTGTGTTGGTTAGTTTTTTTTATTTTCCTGATAAGTAGTTTTAACTTTAGATTCATATATGAGCAAGTTTGTTTCAATATAGAAAATATAGTGTAATTTGAATCATATTTTTTTTTAATAACCTGTTGTATTATACTTACTGTAGGATGAGATATGATGATGATGAATATATTAGTTTTTGAGATTTGAGTTGGGATGTAATGGATTTGAATTATATTATTTTTAAACCATGTACGATGTTTTAGATACTGTTGTTTTGTTAAACGTTCATGCATGAATGTTGTTTTAGATTAGTTTTGGGATGTAATGGTGTGGTTTGTAATGAATTTGAATGTGAATGTATCATGTATTGTTCAGTTAATTGTTGTTATTGAATATATCGTGTATTGTTGAATGTAAACATGGGAGGTGCTCTTGAAATTTTATTGAAAATTAGCGATAGAACTATAATTGAACATTCCATCGGGAACATCCTCGGAAAGACGTTATGGCTTGGGAACATCCCCTCGGGAACATCCCTGAAAAGACATTGTGGCTTGGGAACATCCCCAAAAAACTCATATCAGTCTGGGAACATCCTCTCTTGAGAACATTCCCAAAAAAACCACACAAATTTGCATCTTCACTACTAGCTAGCGCACAGGTTCACCACCGCCCGAGAACGTTCTTTACATATTTCGCTCGGGTCACAGGAATATCCCCGTTTAGGAATATCCCTCCGACTTATATTTCTAATCATCTCTAACAGGTAGCAAGTGGAGGTGTCGATACACATTATTTATGCCTGGCCACGTCCATAGCCAATCCTCATTGATCATTCTTTATTCGGCCTAACTAAGTGGGGGAAGGCATGTGATGTGCCTCGCAATCCTCGCCCAGGCATACATACCCAGGCGGGTCTATGCGTGATGACAAGGGATGTGACCAGGCAAACAAGAGGATAACCAAAAGACAAACTCGTGAAAAGACATGGCAGTTTTGCGGCTTGGGAACATCCCTTTTGGAAACATCCTTTTTGGGAACATCCTCGGAAAGACTTCAAGCCTTTAGAAGTTTGCGGCATGGGAAATGCATGGTTTGGGAAGTTTCGAGACTTGGGAAATTTCATGTCTTGGGAAGTGTTGCGGCTTGGAAACATCACCTTCGGGAACATCCCCGAAAAGACTTCATGACTTCGTGACTTGGGAAGTGTTTGTTGGTGCAATTGACCTCTGGTCAATGTTAACCAGGTTGATCAAGCTCGATGTGACTCGAGTTTGAATTTCAATATTTGATCAATATGTTAGTTGGTAAGAGAAAAGTTAAAGTAGGTCACAGTTGATCTAACACTTGACAGTTGAAAGTCCAATAGGGAGTTGGCATGAGGAATGAAGCCCTGACAAGTTAAGGTTGACCGAATGCTAGGAGACAAGGAAGTCCCGACAAGTCAAAGTTGACCAGATGTCAGGCAATGATGAAGTCTCAACATGTCAAAATTGACCGAATGATAGGCAACAAAAAGTCTTAGTAAGTTAAGGTTGATCGGATGCTGAATAAACAAAGTCCTAGTAGGTTGAGGTCAATCAAATACTAGGAAAGATGAGAATTCAATCTTGATAAGACTGAAATTTGAGTATTAGTCAATTGATAGGGTGTATTGATCAATGAATGAACTCTAAACTCCGAAATTAGGGTTTGACATATTTTTAAGGTTTATTACAGTGATCTGCTATAGTAAATGTGCTACAATAATTTTCTACAATATATATACTACAATAATTGTGAACATTAATTTTCTACAGTACAATCTACTGATGGGTTTGATTAGTCGACTAATGACATTGTAGCAGCGAATAAAAGCCTTGGAAATTGATTGAAAACTCAAATGATCGTAACAGTTGATTAATGGAGTGTATCAGTCTACTGATGTCATTGTTCAAGCAACAAAATATTCAGAACTTGATTGCGGGGTTCGACTGATTAGGTAACAGTCGACTAATGGTAATGTTCAGTCGACTGCTTTTGAGATGGATGAAGCCATTGAGATGACAGGCCAGAGCAACGTTCGAATTTATAGTGGATCAATTGAATGATGGTAAGATCTGCTGACTGATATGCGAAAATCAGCCCTAACCTAAATGCTATAAAAAAGTGTTTCGAGGAGATTTTTGGCGCTGATTCTTGAGAGGTTGGAGACGAAGTGCTATTGCATTTTCTACCATCAAGAGACAATCTAAAGTGATAAAAAAGCATCCAAAGCAAAGTTTACACTTGTAAAGTTTGTTTTACTTTGATTTCATTTGCATCTTTGTATTTAATTGTATTGTTTGTGTTTGTTGCAAGAACAACTTGTAAGAGGCTTCTCCACCTCCGGAAGGTATCCGAGAATGAGAAGGATAGTGATATTAGTCCACTAGGACTACGCCTTGGATGTAGTCGCCTTGGGAGGCAGTGAACCAAGTAAAACCAACAATATTTTGCATGTGACGTCAAGTTTGATTCAAGTTTTCCACTGAGCATTCAAACGACGAGCACACAATCAAGATGAAGAGAACGAAGTTATTCACCTCCTCTAGCTTGTACCAGTTATAACAGTGTTGCGTTTGGGGAATATGCCCCTCGGGAACATCCCCGAAAAGACATGGAGGCTAAACTGCTCAAGTGAAGAAGTTGCGGTCTACTCACTCGGGTACCTTCTCGGACAAACCAGCCAAGCCCCTCTTTTCATGATTGACTGACTATGCAATAACATCCTCTCCTGGGAATGTCCTTAGCATGCTAGTTTGAGTCGTGAGAACATCCTCGCTTGGGAATATCTTCCTCGAGGCCAACCCCTCCGATCCCTAAACCTAATCACTCTTGAAGTCTGATTACTGTTACTAATGATGTTGTGAGCATGGGTTTGATAGGAGCTCTCAAGGAGTGGGTTGACGTAAATTGATATGAAAGATAGTGCCCTATGTGTGGTGATGAGAAATCAACCTGGGTCTGACAAAAAGGACATGTGTTGTCCTTAGCATGGTGAGGGGAGTCAATGCTAGGCCCATGCTTGTGCATGTCCTCTTTGCAGGACCTTGTCTCTGACATAAAGTAGTGACATCCCTACCTCTGCCCTTGCCTGCCACTGCCACTGCCACTGTCTGCTAGCACATGTGGCAGTCCATGTGGACGTTTATCTTGACAATATATAAAGGTAAGAATGCATGTGAAGAAGGGTAATTACCACTCGCTGTGAGTAATTCTAAATCAACATAGTTAACCCGATCAACTATTTTTCTTCTTCCTTTAGTTAAAGTCCTTCTCTCGAAAAAAGCACAAAGTGACCGCCCGTGGGGAAGGTTTGTCTCATAGCTATATAAAGAAGGCAAGTGTAACAAAAGAAGGGGAATTACAATCTGCTGTAAATCAAGAAAGTTGACCTAATCAACTATTGTTCTTTTTACCCCTCTTGCTAAATCCCTTCTACCGAAGAAGACACTAAGTTGCTTGAAGTGCTTCTCATTTTTCTTGAGTTGATCAGCTCAATTCCTCTTTTTTCAAGCCCTCTTTCCTTTGATGAGACAATATTTTCTCTTTTAGTTCTGTGATGACTTGATCGTTGGAGGGGTCATGCCGACTACATCGACCCCTAATGACGGGTGTTAACGTGCATGTGGCAAACCCGTGCAGGTGTAGGAGGATGGAAGCTATTCTAGAAATGAATTTGTGAAAGTTGGCACAATCAAGCTAGGAGTGGGATATCGACGAAGGCAGAGGTGGGTAGACCCGTGCAGGCCCAGACCCATCTGGGTGCGAAGGATCAAAAGCTCTATCGGATTCGGACCCGAAGGGAGAGTTGCAATTGTGCAGCCAGGGAGAGCAATGACAACCTGCATCACTTTTGGCGTTGACCTGCTCGAGGGAAAACTAGCTCTGGTGAAAACTAGCTCGAGTGAAAACCCGATAGGATGAAGGACCCACTTAGGTACAAGAGGACGAGTACTATTGGCTTGCATATTTCAGAGCAGATCGCCGAAGTGGACGAAAGCTCTATCAAATTTGAATCCGAACGAAGCAGTGCAGCCAAGTCAGAAGCTAGGAGAGAGATTCGGTCCACATTACAACCACTTTCAAGTGAATTGCTTAGTAACAATGCTCCTTGATCAAACCCACCTGACTCCCAACCAACCTTAGCCCAAACTCCAAGATATTCGGTCAAATCAATCGTACAATTCCATTCACCAGCTTGAATCCCTCCCACCAAACTTTCTAACCTTCACTAACCAAGACCAGAGCAAGTCGAGCAGTTCCGATCAAACCCATGAAGCAGTCGCTGCAAGTCTCTCAGAGGACTACTGCAAAAAGCGACCCACATTATTCAGGCAGCAAGAAAAAGGGTCAAGGTGAGGGAGAAGAGGATCTTTATGTCGGAAACTCAAATCTGGGGATAGGCGATAAAGCAACACATTGATGGATATTCATGTGCGATCTATCATTCCTTGATATCAAGGAAATACATCTGGTCGATGAGATTGAGCTAGAGGAAAACTTTATAATCAACTAGATGAGCTCGAAAGATGAGAAATATTATATTAAACTAGACTAAATGCGACCGTGCTATACTGTAGGCGAGAGGATCAGAACAATCAACTTGTGACTGACTCACTTCCACCGGACAGTAATACTTCGAGGCATTTGTTTATCAGGATTGCAAGTCCAGCGCAGCCATTTCACATGCCCAGACCATTGTTTAGTTCATTCGTGATATATCCAGTTAATTCTAGGATGATCGATTCGATTTCAAAAAAAAAAATTTCATAGATTATCAAAATAAATCGAGAAATACTCGTGACGAAAAAATTTCATAATTCTTTAATTACACGCTCCAATTAGAATTTTTTTTTTTTATAAATATATTATAACTAGGGATCGAATCATGAATATTTAAATAACAACATGGATACCTGCTGCTTTGTTATAACCCGGGGCATTGTTTAGTTCATTCGTATGCCAACAGTTCATGCCTTTGATTAAGGAATTGAATAAGGAATTAATGAACGATATGTTCATTTGATCGGAGGAGGAGGAGGAGGTGGAGCCATACAATGAACTAGACACCCGCATCTCAGAGATGATTAACCGAAATTTTGAGAAAGAAAGAGAGATGTGATGGTGCTTTCTTCACGGCGTGGATACGTGAATTGAGGCGTTCTTGCCGGAGCCGCACACGGGGCACGTGCTGACCTTTGGTGAGCAGTCGCGGCAGAGGCAGAGGTGACTGCAGGGGAGCAGCAGAACGGATGCCTGCTGCCGGCGGCACGTGGTACACCTGCGGGATGCTTCGGGAGATGCCGAGCGGTTGGATTTGGCTGCGCTGGGTCTCGGTGAGTAGGTAGACTGGGCGTCGTCGTCCTCAGTGTCGCCGTAGCCTTCCTTGACCTGCGCGGCGGCCGCGATCTGGAGCAGGGCCTGGTCGAGGCTGGCGCGGAGGCTGTCGGCGACGGTCTCGTTGTTCTTGGCCACGCTGAACCACATCTGGGTCTCCGCGCTCGCCTGCCGCACCCGCTCCTCCAGCTCCGCGTTCCGCTGCCGCGCCTTCTCTAGCTCGACTTCCTTCTCTCGGAGGCGCTTCGCCGCGCCCTGCTCGACGCCCCAAATCAGGGCCTTGAAGTGCCTCCTCCGCGCCTCCTCCAATCCACTCCTCATTCTCTCCGTCTGCATGCGTAAACAACGATTTAGACAATGGGGGGAAAACAGAGGAAGAAACAGAGAGATATGGATTCAGTACCTGGCGGCGGAGAAGGGCGTCGATCTCGATATTTTGCTGGCAGAGGAGGGAGGCGAGGTCTCGGGAGAGAGGAGAGGCAGCAGGGCGACCGCTGGTGGAGGGATACTCACACTCGCCCAAGCGGTGGCTCTGCTCACAGCCAGCGCCGACAAAAGCAAAGAGCGGACTGGGATCACAGAAGGGAGCCGCCTCCGGCGACCCGAAGCCAAAGAATTGGTTACAGTCTAGATGGTCATCCCCCGGCGCCTCCTCTCGCGGCCGCTTCGTCCTCGTGCCGGAGGCGTTGCAGGTGAGCTCGCTCTGGGGGACGGCAGCGCCGTCGCAGACGCCGAGCAGTTGGCGCAGCTCCTGCATCATCCGAAGCTCATCCGCCGCAGCACCGCTGCGGAGCTCCATCGGGAAGGAGCAATTGGAGAGATGCTGCTGGGCCTGCAGCGCCATGCTGCTACTCTCTTCTCCCTGGAAAAAGTAGGGCCAGAGAGACTGCCAAGGCCGTCGTCTATTTATATCGGAGAAGGAACACACAACCACAAAACAGTCTTAAAACCGATTCAATCAATCCATTAATCCATCAATGGATCGAACGCCCTGCAAATTCAATCATTTAATATTTGTTGGGAGCTTGGATTCGTCGGCAGAGGCATTGACAAATGGGGACGCGTGGAGAGTGGCGGTGAAGCGAACAGGGAGGACAAGGAACGCAGACGCAGTCAGACGACATGCACGCTAACTCTTATCTACTACACGCATTAATCTTTAATATTCCAATGATTTCTAGCTCTGAGGAAACGTTCAACCAAATCAAAGAGCAGCCTAAACGTTTTTTAAAATAACAGTGTAATGATTAAATTCTTTAATAAATAATTTAAAAAATTAAAAATTTAATTATGATATATTAGAGAAAAAATTTCTTTCAATAAAAAATAAATTTAAAAATATTGATCATTTAAATAGATTTTTATTAAAACTTTCTGATTTATTTTGATGGTCGATAGAAAATTTTCATTACGTCAGACCGATTTTTTCAGATCCGACATTACCCGACCTAATTAATTATTTAAAATTTTGATCGAAAAAAAGAGCAACCTAGGCGTCTGAGATAATAGTATATTAGTTAAATATTTTAATAAATAATTAAAATTTTTAAATTTTAACTATAATATATTATAGAAAAAATTTAATAAAAAAAATTAAAAATATTCATCATTTAAATAAATCTTCATTAATTTTTTTTAATTTATTCTAATAAATTTTTTCATAAAATCATTTCTAGAATTAATTAATTTGAAAAATTAAATTACTTACAAAAAAAAATATAATCCTAAACAATTAATTCAAAGTTGATTCAACTATTTAAATGAATAAATCAATTATTTTTTAATTAACTGAACCAAGTAATTTTTTTTAATAAAAATTAATCAATAAAATATTAATTAATTCGATTGATTTTTTTATAAAAAAAATAAACTAATCAAACTGTAATGTCATTTTTTAAAAATTAATTCTATAGTGATATTATATTTTAGAAATTAAAATGATGCGATTCTAATTCAATTCGATTGATAATATCGATTTATTTAATTGAATTGAATTAAAAGTTTTAAAATCAAAATTAAATTATCTAAAATAATCGATATTTTTTAAAAAATAATAATTGAATTTATGAAATAATCATCAGACTCAACTTTTAAATTTGATTCGCTTAATTTAATTTAACTAAATTTTGATCACTCTACTGAAGACCATGCTGCAAAAGACCACGAATAAATCATGATTCACTCGGCCGGAACCTTGGCCTCCATATGCGTGGGCAGAGAGAGCATCAATTCAGAGCTGTTGAAATAAATGGATTAATTATATAATTAATATCATATTCCTGCTCCCTTCGCCATACAAAGATCCACTGTTCCATCTGCCATCGATAGTAGTAGCATCGCGACAGGAATCGAAAGAAACTAAGCAGAAGGGAGCCCTAGCTGTGTGCCTTGTTGAAAGCCCACCTTAAGAAAGGCCACCACCGCTGCACTGTTTGCTTTTACTGCATGCAACGCAACGCAGAGCAGCGCTACAGCGCCTCCCTCCCTCGCGCCTAGGGACTCGCAAAATTCCATAACTCCGCAGCGTCCTCGGATTGCTCAGCGCGTGGCTGTGGGGCAAACTCATTGATTGAGCAGGACGATAGGAGAGGCTACGGTGAAATAGGCCAGCCTCAGAATCAAACCACGCACGGACTGCACCGGCACCTGCACCTGCACCTGCACTGGGCTTGGACATGGATGCATGTGCATGGTAAATGATATGGTACTACGCTGTGGGAAAGAGACAGGAGGAGTAATGATGCAGGGAGGAAATTTAAATAGATTTGTCTCAAAAGGCTCCCTTTTGATTTCTTGGACGATCCAAGGCAACGCAAAAGGCGTGTGCCCACCCTATCCGACTAGAAGGGATCACGAGGCCTCCTCGGCCAGTGCTTTAATTCATTCATTATTTTCCTTTGGCGTACCGCAGGGGGCTGGTGTCCCCTTCACTGTTGGCTGTTGCTTTCTTTGTAAATGTTTTTCTCATGTGTATGCATCACATGAGTGGGCAAAATTTAAAAGGATTATTTTTTTAAAAAAAAAGATTTATCTTTAACAAGTATCATTTATTTGTATAAACCTTACCACCTACTCATTAAAAAAATTGAGCAGACCAACCAACTGAATTAATATAGGCATTGGGATTCTTGGCCCAATGCCTACAAGGCAAGGTCAATAGGGGAAATGTTACTGTCCAAGCAATTGACTAAGCTTCATTGCGTTTGATGATGGATGTGTCTTGCATTAAACAATAGGGTTTGAAACACGATTAGAGTGCTTTATTAGTTTTCAAAGCTTGTTATTAATGTTGTTGAACTCCACAACTCAACTTTTGCCATTCATATATCGCGGCTCACTATTACGTGTGTGTGTGTATATATATATATATAAATGATAAACTCAATTAGCTTTGGAGGCGATCGATTCGGTCTCATGAAATTTTCCTATCGATCATCAGGATAAATCTTGAAGTACTCGCGGCGGACAGTCCAGAAGTCCAACATATTTTGATTGCGCGTCTCATTTAGAATTTTTTTTCCTATAAATACGTCATGTCTAAAAATCAAATTATAAATACCTGAATAATAATGTGAGTATCCTGTGACTACATCATAGTCCCAGAATACTATTACTTGTATATAAACGTTGTGTGAGTCATACTTTTGAATGCATATATGGACTAATCAATTATCGACAATTGAGAATAAAAAAAATCAAATCTCAAAGCTATAAAATAGAAATGGAGTAATGGACTATAGATGATGATAGATATTACCTAAAATAGCTTTTGATTTAAGGGTGACGCCTTGAATGAGGCTTTTAAAGCCCTTTGGCGATCCTTGGAAGAAGGTTGGAGAGATATATTTTTATGCAAATTTTGTAGTAAGAAGAATCACCAAAATTGACTTTAAATGAAGGTCTTGCTAAATTTTTAATTTTTGATCAACCAATCTGTAAGGATTCTAGGGTGCTAAACACGCAAATGCACAACGGAAAGCCCTAGATCTTTTGCCACCGGATCCGTGCGAAGATAAAAAATTTACATATTCTAGGTTTCTTCTAGATCTACACTAGATCTACATGATAGAGAATATACTTTTGAAGCGAAGCCCTTCGCAATCCCGCTCGTCCAAGGTATGTCGGATCTCTTGCACGTTCAAGTGTACGTGCCTCT
>JBBUKS010499183.1:0-14467 GCA_038050645.1 Hedychium gardnerianum | reverse complement strand
GGGTTGAACTCCGATAAAGCTCCGACCTCCCCCATTGATCCGGGGTCGAGTTTCTCCGCTAAAGCGCCGATCTCCCCTTTGATTAAGGGTTGAGCTCCGATAAAGCTCCGACCTCCCCCATTGATCCTGGGTCAAGTGTCTCTGCTAAAGTGTCGATCTCCCCTCTGATCAAGGGTTGAGCTCCGATAAAGCTCCGACCTCCCCCGCTGATCTGGGGTCGAGTTTTTCCGCCGAAGCGTGGATCTCCAATCCGATCAAGAGTCAAGTTACTATAAAACTTATTGTTGTCTTGATCGGAGCTCAGCCTGTCTCCCGATCGGATGTGAGTTAGCCCTACTATTCGCAAACTGACTTATTGGGGCGCTCGGAACCCAAGTCGATCCTCCTTCTAACTAGGCGAGACAATCCCAACCCCACACCCTTAGGCGAAAAACACCATTAACTCGTGACAAAAACAAATGAGAAGAACAATGACGTAAAAGGATATTCCATTAAAATTAAGGTCCACTCGGGCAATAAAGAGGAACTATTATATCTAAAAACAAGAGCCCGGTCGGGTAGTACAGAAAAAAGAGGGAAAAACCTACACGAACTCGCCCAGGGCGTCGTCCGGAATGCTGCCGATTATCTTCTCGAAATCCACCGCGTTCGGAGGAAGGGTGGCGGTCAAATGGCCGGCCTCCCGTAGCTGTTACACCGCACCCCTGGCTTCGAATTTGAACATTTGCATGATCTTTGGGCCGAGCTGGTTCTGAAATTCAGGAGAGTTCAAGTATTGAACCCTCCGGGCAGACCAGCGCTCCTCCTCGGTCGCCTGCTGATGAGCCCGAGCAACCTTCTCCTTCTCCAGCTCGGCTTTCTCCCTGGCCAAGCCACCCCTAGGCTTCTCCAACGATTTGTTACGGGAGGCCAGCTCGGACTTCGCCGCCTCCAATTGAGCTCGGGCCTCTTTCTGTGCCGACTGGGCCTGGATGAGCTCCTCCTTGAGAGAAGCCTGTTGTCCCAGTGACTACTCTAGTTGAGAGTCCGTGGCCTGCTTTGCCCCCTCAAGTTGGGTCAGGAGGGTGGCTTGGAGCTGTAGATCGGCTCGGAGCCGCTCCACTTCTACTCGAGCTTCCTCGCTCAGAGGGTCCTCTTGGTTCTCTAGCTCGGATACTCGAGCCTGCAGCCCTTGGTTTGCCCGTAAGAGGTGATAGCCTCGGGCGATGGCTTCCGCGCTCCCGCACCACGCCTGCGAGATGAGTGTCAATACCAAGGCTGGATAATAAATAAATGAAGCAGGTCGGGAACTTACCGCCGTCATGTTGGACGCCAAAAAGTCCAGCGTCTGTTTGTCGGAGCAGTTCTGCAGACACTCCTATGACGCCCGCCAGGCAACTGCTGCTCGACCATCCAACCGTACTTTGGTGGGAATAATGGGTCGTCGTCGGTCGCTGCCCTCCCTGGCCGGAGAGACCTCGATGGGGGTCTCAACTGGTATCGAGGAGGGGAGTTCCAATGATCGTCGCTCGTCCGCCGGGCGTCCCGTCCGAGCCAAGGGAGAAATGCAGATCAACGTGAAACCTGACGATCTGGTGTCACCCAACCGCGGTGGGAGCTCTTCAGTAGAAGGGCCAGTCGAGTGACGCTTCTTGGTCGATCGGGCATGCCTCTCAGCATTTTGGGTGGCAGAATGCTTCCTCGAGAGGCGGTCATCATCAGGCCGGGGCGGACGTTCCACCCTCCTAGAAGATTCCCTCGCGCCTATCAGGGAGGGACAGGGGGAAGGCATTTCATCGGTGTTCTGCGTCCCCGACGAGCCGGCCGGTGGAGCAGGCCGACCCTCCTCCACTGCTATTTCTATGCCGCGCTCCTCCAGCTCTCCCAAGGAAAGCCTTCCCGATTGAGCGTCCGCTGCTTTCCACATTGTCTGACCTGCAAGAAGCACAACAAAAAAAATCCTTAGTTAGATATAAGTAGAACTACAACCATAGAATAACCCACCAAAGGAAGCAGACAGTGGGGTCGTGATCGGGCTCAGCCCGACCGCGTAGAGGAGATCCTCCTGTAGCAGCGCCCTGACATCGAAGCTCAGGTCGGCAAGAATGCCGCCCTCCTTCAAATGTGCCGCCCTAAAAGAGGACGTGGGCCAGGGAGCCTTCGGCATAACCACACTCCACTCGGACACCCACTCAAAACCAGTCGGAGCGGACATGCAGAAAAACTTATCCTTCCACCCTCTGTTGGAGGTCGGTAGCTCATCTAAAAAGTAGTACTCGGCCTGGGACTGGAAGAAGAAAGTATCCTCCTCCCCCATTTTTGGATAAAAGAAAAAATAAAACGATCGACCCTCAAGTAGAATGTCGTACACCCTGAAGACTATGTATGACCCACAGAGCTGCTGATAGCCATTAGGGGTCAGTTGGTTCAAAGGGATACCAAACTATTAGGACACGGAGTCAAAGAAAGGGGATATGGGAAAGCGAAGACTGGCTTAAAACTGACCTAGGAAGAAGGTCACGCTCCCGGTCGGGGGTTGGTGGGCTCGTTGGTCAGGACAGGGGATCGTCATCTTATAGCCGAGCGGAGTCCCATATTGTATCCTAACTTCCTCCAGGTCGGAGGTGGTGAAGGTGGACTTCATGGATTCATACCAAGGACCAGAAGTCGACGCCTCTGCAATGACCTACAAAATGTATACCTGGTCCACCAAATCCTAACCGACCTAAGACTCAGGAACCCTACACCAAACGGGGAGACTTACTAGATCGGGAAGCGCAAACACCGAGTGGAGGGATCGGAGGCTACTAGACGGGGGCAAAGGAAAAAACAAAAAGCCAAAACTTTTTTCAGCGGAGACCTTATATAGTCGAGGCCCTAGATCCTCAGCCGTCGGATCCGCGGGCACTGACTCAAGGACAACGCATGAGGACCGTCGGATCAAGCCTCCCGCGGATCTCCGGTAGTGCAACAGTCGCGACAATTGACATCTCAACAGGGGCAGGCCACACGTCGAGCAACTACCGGTCAGCACGGCGGTCGATTCATCATTAGCCCCCCCTCCCCCCGCATTAAGTAGCATTTATGAAGCTCGTTTCCCGAGGCCCGTTACTATCGCCCGATATGAAGAATGCGCTAAGGTCCGATCAGCTTAGCACACTTGCAATTTAAAATATCGGCTTAGCATTTATGAAGTTCGGATCACTAGAATGGACGGGTGAATAGAGTAAAGACACAAAAAGAAAGACACAGTCGTTTACTTGGTTTACAACTCCCAGGGTATTACTTCTAAGTCTTTATGCACAGGAAGTGTCTGTCTGCTATCCTTCTCCTCTATAGTAAAGTACCAGAGGTGGAGAGCCTTCTTACAACTTGGATTACAATATAGAGAAAGAGAGAGCAATTTAGACAAAAGTTAAAGCACTGGCTGTGGTTGTATACATGTTATACTTTGAATAGAGCTCCTTGCTTCTTTTTTTTTTTTTATAGATTCTACTTGAGCTGGTGACATGACATTTTCGATAGACCGGAAGAGCTGTCAAATCGGCCAGAAATCGATGATGTGGTAGATAGGGCTTATCCACTCAATGATTCTTGTTCATCTGTTTGTTGACGTGACACCTTTGTGGTCAACCCTATAACTTACCGGTCGATTGAAACTTGGTCAGCTTTGGATGACTTTTTTGGATCTGCTATCACGTGCCCTTCGATGGCCCGATCTTGATCTCTGATCACTCAATTCCACTTACATCGGATCTCCACTGTCGGATCAGCTTCCACATAGCTTCCGATCGTTTGATCCTAACGTTCGGTCGACCAATCCTCCTCCAACAATAACCTGCAAACAACTTAGCTTTATCCTGTACATTGGTTGATCGAACCGCTGGTCTGGTCGACCGGAAACCCTTTACCAACTGTCCAAACTTTTTGACTCAACCGACTATGCATGAGTCCTCCTGGAGTTGAGTCTACCTTCATCCGGTTACAATTCACTTGATTCTTTTCTCACCAGCTTACCTTGTGCATGCTTCCTCCAGCTTCTCGTTCCTCAAATGTCGGAGTACTCTTCCGCAACTTCTTGTCCCTCAGATTCAATGAGTCTGTCTGCTCCCTTCTAGTGTTATTCTTCTCGATCGCTTACATCTTCCGCCAAGATTTTGCCGTCTTTAATGCTCGTTGTCCTTTCTGATCCCTCGAGTGTCTCATACTACCTTTCACCATACTCCACCCGAATCTGAGTCATCGGATACTTATGTATTCTCCTAAGTCCCTGTACATTTAAACATATACATCAAATACAGCAAAGCCTAACTTAATCTTAGTTGATAACACATCAAAACTATGACTTAACCACTTAGGATTCCAACAATCTCCCCCTCAACCATTTAGATGCTAGGGTGCTAATAAACTCAGCTCCTAAGTCGGTCAGCTTGACCTCCTGACTCGACCTCCTGAGTTGCTCAACAGTTCAACCTTCTAACTTCCCGACTTGGCTTCCTAAGTCCTTTAGCACCTGAGTCTCCCGAGTCATTCATCAGCTCGGCTACCGAGTACTTTGACTCATTTCAATCTCCCAAGCACCCTAATTTGATTTTGTCTCTAGAGCACCTCAGCTTGACTCAATGCCCGCTCTCTTGACAGACTAGATAAATCTGTTGTTTATATTTATATTTTTATTTGTAATTCTATACTTGTCTGATCCAACATAAAGTAAAGTAAACAAAACAAAGCATCTTCTTATTTTGAAGTCTCCAGGCATATCCTCCCTTTCTACTTTGATTCATTCCTTGCAATCCCTAAAAAGATGTTGTAAAACTGCTAACTTATTTTTTTTTTAATCTAGATATCCAAGCTTCACCTAATTAATTTTACCGATAGATGATCTTTTTCTTGATTCATCTATTCGATAAATTCAAAACACAACTTTTATATATTTAGAAGTTGATCTTTAAAATATTCATCCTATTTAAAATTTGAACTGATTGTTGATTCTATTCATTCTGCATTTTTCAGTTAATTGGATGAAATAAAAGTGTAAGTTTTTAGTGCATGTGAGGCTCAAGTTCAACAGACAGGTAGCTTTGGATGTGAATAAAATCCTTGACAAGCTTAATTGAGTTGAATTTTGTAAAAATTCTAGTAAAAAGGAAAATATATATATATATGAGAGGGTATCTTCTAATTAAAAAAATATAGAAAAATCATAATCTTCCCTGGGTAGGGCATCAATAAATTGATACAATAATTTGAATACGATATTCAAGAGTAAACACTTTGATACAGTAGGTCATTGGATCATATCTTCTGGTAAGTGGAAGAAAGTGATAATAAGAAGTTAATGTCGGTAAGATAATTATTCTGATGTATCCACACATTCATCTCAATATCTTCAACTCTACGACTCTCCACTACAAAAAAAAATATAAATTTAGCGACGAAAAAAATTCGTCGTAAATTTATAACAAAATTTCATCGTAAAATTCATTGTCAATTTGCGACAAATTCAATATTCGTCGCCATATTTGTGACGAATTCAATATTCGTAGTAAAATTTATGACAAATTCAAAATTAATTGTAAAATTGACGACAAATTTAAATTTATCATCAAATTGGCGACGAATATTAAATTTGTTGCGAAATTTAGGAATCGGGATTGCCAAATTGGCGACGAATTCAGAGTTCGTCGCCAAATTGACGATGAGTTTGGCAATGAATTTGAATTCATCGTCAAATAAACCCTTCAATCCTAATTTTTCCCCTAATCCTCCGATCCCTAACTCCCGTTCCCCCCTCCCTGGCAACGGCGACGACGATCGACTGACCCGCTCTAGTCACCTATAGCACGCGAAGCTCCGACCAATTGTAAGCTCTCTCTCCCCTCTCCTTTCCCCTCCCCTCACTGGCTCGATCTAGCCATAACGAGGTGCGACGGCCGCGAGGCTAGGCGCAACCTCGGGCGCCACCTCAAGCTGGCGGTGACCTCCCTCCCTGGAAGTGAGTTTGGTCGGCCGTGAGCTCAGGCCGGCCATGAGCTTGGAAGACCTTGAGCTCCTGTGCCTTCTGGTCTTCTCAGTTGTAGGGAGGTTCAGCCATGGCTTCCCAGTTCTTGATTTTGAGACATGGTGGACGGCTGATCCATTTGTTGTCAAGTTGTGTCTATGTGTGTTTTGCTTTTTCTTAGGTTTAATGTGTATATTTTGGTAGGTTGGGTCCTGAGCGCCTATTTTCTTGGAGCTTGTGGTGGTAAAAAGACAAAACGCTCGCCCCCAACGCTCCTGTCAGCCCGTCCCAGGACCAACACGGAGGAAGTAAATCACGGGAGTTAGTTTACTAGCTCGGACAGTGACCAATACATGGGGGAGGGTAAGAACTTGTCTACTAGCCAGGATTTGACCCTCATACCTCATGATAGCAATGCCCCATGCACTAGCCATCAGCCTATCCCATGGAGATGATGGAAGGGGAGTGAATGATTTCAATAAAGTAGTTCTGACATCAACTAAATCTTGGGCAATCAAAATTTCAGTAAATATTAACCTAGAAATCTTCATTTGAACTGATGAAATTTATTGAGTGTTATGTAAAAAAAAATTGATTAACCAAGTAACACCGAAGCTGAGGCGATCGGTCCAGTCCTACGAAAGTTTTTTACCAGCCGCTAAGGTAAATTGAGAAGCACTAATGGAGTCTCATTCAAATGACCAGTATTCTTAGGCCCACTTCTCATTGAAGGAAAATCTCTTGCAATGCGTCGCAATTAAGATTCGAACCTTAGATCTCTTGATTATCTATTGGAGGACCTAATCATTGCACTATTGCCCCGGGGGTTTGTTGAGTGTTATGTAGATTCCATACTATTTATGGACCCCTATTAAATAATTAAAAATAAAGAGAAAATAATGATTCATTGATAGAATACTCAATTTTAACATACCTAATTGGTTTATCGGAGGGATGTCTTTCTGCTCTATGTACATGGTGTAATTCATTTGTAGCCATATGAATGAGTAGTTGATTAGCATATACTAGGTTCATCACTATGTCAAACAATGTCCAGCCAGAATTAGTAATGTAATAACCTTGAAGGAGAGTAAGGTAACTTTCTTTTATTTCTGTGTAATAACCATGATAGTCACCAGACACTCGTTACTACTATAATATTACTTATTGTTATATCAACAATTAATTATATTACTGTTGTTGAGGAGGTACTAACTTTTATTTGTAGTAGTTTTGATTGATATGTTAATAAATTGGAAATAGGAAAAATGTAGAAAGAAAGGAGTTGGATGTATAAATTGAACTCACCTGAATGTCGGGGTTTAACAGATGAGTTTATTATTGGATTGGAATATTTTTTGAATTTTACTTGTAGTAATGTTGAGTTTAAGGATGAAAATAAGTTAATGTGTCTATGCAGAAAGTGTCACAACGGTAAAATTTTTCAGTGTGATAAAGTTCGAGAATATCTTTGTAGATTTGGATTTACCCCGAATTACTATAATTAGACATGTCATGGTGAACCGTTCATATCTGATGAGGAGTATGGACGAAACATATAAGTCTCAGTTAGTGAGTATCATAGTTATTATGATCAATTAAATTCATATCAGATGATCGTAATTAATGCAGTGTGTCAGAATTTTATTCCCGAACCGAGCGTTGCAAGTTCTAATTTTCCTCCACCATTTGAATAAATGTTTATTAGTTATGCATCACCATTGGAGTGTTGATGAAAATGCGAATAATGAATCATATCTCTAATTTTAAGAAGTGTTGAATGCTACAGATGAACCTATGTGGGTTGGTTATGATAGTCACACTAAATTATCTTTAACCACAATATTGTTGAACATTAAATTATCTTTAACCACACTAAATTATTTTGTTTTTGAACATTTGTTATTTGATAGAGTTTGTAATTTTTCCATTCAAATTTGTATTTTTGATTGGTACTGTTTACTTGTTTCAAATAGGGTCACCAAGGAAGATGGTGAAAAATGGAAATCCATATCAAAAGAGGTAATCATTTATATTAGTTTTGTGATAGTTGAGAGGATTTTCTTGTTAAGAATCTTACTTTTTGTTTGTTTGTTTTCTGATGTAAGAAAAGAAAAAAAGAAAGTATGGGAAGAGAAGGAAGTGACTGCCGAGGAAGAAGATGATGTTGATCTCCTTTCCTCCTTTTGAGATAGTTTGTTGTCTAGTTTGCCTTGAACAATGTTATGAATCTTTTTTTTTTTATCTTGAACAATGTAAATTAACTTTGTTTTAGAATTTATCTGTGTTGTCAGATGATGTTGTTTATGTTATAAGTTTGAGACTTTGTTTTGTGTTTTGTGTTATATTGTTCATGTGTTGTTCATATGTTACGTTTGTTATGTTCATATTATGTTTATGTATTGTGTTGTTCATGTGATGATGTTGTTATATTTGGTATATTTGTTGTTTTGTTTTGGAAGCAGATATTTCAATGGAATTGCTTGTTGTTATGTTTGTTGTTGTGTTTTGTTGCTTGTTGTCCATTTGTTTTAGTGTTGGTATGTTTGTTGTTGTTTGTTTTGTATGTTTGTTGTTTTGTTTTAGAAGCAAAAAATTGTTGACAAAATGTGAAGTTTGCGATGAATTTTGCAACGAAATCTGTTGGTTGCAAAAAATTTAAATTTGCAACGAAAAAACATTTCGTCGCAAATTTGCGTTTGTGATGAGTAAAATTTTGTGCCAAATTAGCGACGAATATATATTTTCGTCGCTAATTTTATTATGAATTTTACGATAAAAATATATTTGTTGCAAATTTTGCAACAAATTTCTATTTTTTCCTCACAAAAAACTGCGACGACTTATTTGCGATGAAAAAGGTTTTGTTGCAAAATTCGTCACAAAAAATTTTTGTGACAAATTTTCTTTATATTTTCTTTGCAAAATTCATCTCAAAAAACTATTTTTTTTTGTAGTGCTCATCTTCTGTTTGCGTGCTTGCTTCATAACCTAACATCCAACTTCATGTAACATACTATATCTAATTATCATTTTTTTAAACTTTCCTTTAAACTTTTGAAATACCTTACTATCACAAGGAACACTTAATGTCCTCCTCCATTCAATAATTGTATCTTATTTAAAACATCTCTATCAACCCCTCATCCTTTTATAAAAATAATTTTAAATATTTAAAACTTTTAGTTACTGTGATTTTCTATCTAAAGAATTATATATCTTGTTACGTCCACTACTACTAAACTTAAATTTCATGCATTATTTTATTTTACTCTACTAAGCATAAAATCTTTAACTTTCAATATCTTCCACCAAGATTCAAACTTAGTATTTACTTCTTCACGTGTCTCATCGATCAAAATAATATAATATGCAAACAATATGCCCATAGTAATGTGTCTTGGATCTATTCAGTGAGTTTATCCATAACTAATGTAGAAATATATAGACTTAAAATTAATCCTTGATGTAGCCCTATTTTCATAGGGAATGTTTTAGTTAATTTATCTAAAATCTACATTCTTATACATATCCTTAATTATTTCAATATACACTACATTAGCATCTTTCCTTTTTTAAATTCTCTATATAATGTCTTTCGATTCTCTAACTTACGATTTTTCTAGATCAATAAATATCATGTGTAAGTCATGTTTCTTTTTCCAATATTTTTTAATTAGTTATCTAAAAAGATGTATAACTTCTATCGTCAATCTTTCGTGCATGAATCTAAATTTATTTGAGTCAACTTGGTCTTCTTCCGTAATTTTTTTTTCTATCACTCTTTTTCAAAGTTTAATGGTATGACTCATTAGCTTAAATGACTCTATAATTAACATAATTTATACATCTTCTTTGTTTTTATATAGGGAGACTAGAGTATTTATCCATCACTAATAAAATATTTTCTTCATTTTCAATATCAAGTTGAATAACTTCATAAGTCATTCAATATTCTCCTTTCCTAGGCACTTTCATACCTTTATTAAAATATTATTTGGTCCAACTATTTTTCTATCTTCATTCCATTTAATGCATGTTATACTTCTAAATTTAAATATTCCAATAAAAATTTAAATTTATATACTCTTTTGATCTACTTAAATTTTTTAAACTATGTTTGTCACATAAACATTTAATAAAAAGTTAATGAAAATACTTATTCCCTCATTGCTTTATTTCTTCATTCTTCACTAGTATTCTATTAATTCTTTTTTAATGCATCTTATTTGGGTAAGATCCTTTGGCTTCATCCTTAGCTTCAATCGCTGCTTTCTTAGTTTCTTTCTTAGTTATTATATATGTTTTAAAGTTCTCTTCATTCTTACAAGTGTATAGTAATTTATAGGTAGTTCCTTTTTTTAGTTTCTCCTACTTCATTCCACTACTACAATTCTTTATTTAATGGTGTTCGTCCTCTTGACTCATTGAGTATGCTCTTGGTCATTATTTTCAAATTTGATTTCATCTTATCCTATGTCGTGTCCAAGTCATCATGTATTTTCCTAATACTTATGCTCCTACCCTCTTCTTAAAGATATTTTGCTTCCATCTTTTAACTTCCATCACTTAGTCCTAGGAGTCATGTACATTTTTCTTCTACTAATACTATATTTGAGGCACGTATCTAACATTACTAACCTATGTTGTATGGTTAACTTGTCTTTATGTTAAATACAATAATTAAAAATAGTAAAATAATGTGTGTTAATCGAGAAATAAGTTTATAGATTTTTTTGAAAATTTTTAGGAATTTTTCTGGATTTAAACGGAGCTAATATGACAAGTTCAAGGGGATATAAATAATATACTTTTGGAAAGCCTGTTTGAAATATTAATTAAGTGGGAGTTGATTGATTTAATTAAACCTATGGTTGGAAATTCATAGCCTAAGTTAGGTTATTTAAATACCTAATTACAACTCATATCCCTTCATTCCTCCACCCGAGCCACCCTCTCTTGCTCTTTTTCTCCCGATCGCAACCTCTCCACTTGATCTTCCCCTCTCCACTGAGCAGCTGCTGCCGGTTTCCCCTCCTTCGGCTGATACCATCAGCCGTAGCCACAGCTGCCGGAGCTGACCAGGAACCTTATAGAGGCAGACCCAAATTTCGGCGCTGCCCTCCTTCCTCTCTTGAGCCGGTCATCACCACCCTCGCCACCAGCCGGTCAGATCTGGCTAGATCTAGGCCTTACCAACATTGTTGTGCTCCGATCAAGCTCCGGCTAGATCGATCCAGGGAGGAGTAGTCGAGCCCTGATGCTATCGCCGTCGGTCGGACCTAGGTCAGACCTTCCCCCTTTCTTTTCTCCTATTTTGGTTTTTGCTACTCCTATTCCAGCCAGCCAACTAATTGTCTGCTCTGATCATCAGCATCACCGACCAGCCACTGTGGTTGTGTTAATCCGGCCGACGCTTCCTCCGGCCACCTCCAAATTCTTCCGGCAGTCACCACCAATAAGGGGTAAGAGTTCGCTAATGATGATTGGTATGAGCTAGCAATTTGATTGAGGGTTAGTTTTGATTCTGATAATTTTCAGAGTGAAAGTTTATGCTCCGGCCATCCAACCACTGCCACAGCAACCTCCGGCCATCAACAGAGGTATAGATCAGTGGAAAACTCAGATATGGGTTAACTTGGATTCTTGGATTTGGATTAGTTCTAATGACAAGGGATTATTTGGTATAATAGTAGCTGTGAATTTAGTAAATGTGTGGTAATGTTGGTTGGTATTTTGCTTTGTTATCCTTAGAGGTTTGGATGAGAGTTTGTTTTGATTGTGGTGGATTTGGATTGAAGAAGATGTGTGGTTCTTGTATAACTACATCTTAGAATTTTAAATGAGACCTAATTGTTAGGATTATTTGTGGGTAAGGGAATCTTCATTTGTTTTCTAAGCTTTGCCCATTGAATTCTTTATGGAGATTTAGCTTAGAATTGAAAAGAGGTGGGGGTGATTAGGTTGATCCATTTAAGGTTTCCTAATCGGTTTAGGATTTTGGTTTAGTTATTTGATTCGTGACATAATTAGCTATAAATTATGTTATTTGTGGTAGGACTCTAATTCGGGACAAGTTCTTGGACTTGAGGACAGCTAGAGCAAGATCTACTTTTGAGGTGGGTATTTCTTCCCTTGCTCTCTTTAGTATCTATTGATCTTAGTGTATGATTTGTTACTTTGAATATGTAGTTGTATTTACCTTGATTCTATTCACATACTACATGAGTTTGATACCTGTCACTTGTACTTGAGATACTCGATTTATTTCTATGCAGTCTCTAAGATTTCATATCTTATAGTGTGTACACATATGTGGTGTACACAATAGGAACATGTTTATGGGTGGGTAATCATTTAGTTGTTTGACATGCATGTGGCGTGTGTTTTTGTTCACATGTTAGTTTTAGTTTATTCGTGTCATGTAGTTGTGTACACGTGTGTGGCGTATACGCGTATACATTGGATAATATAGGATGTGATACATTATTCATGATTTGTAGATGTGGACACGTGTGTAACATGTACCAATACTGATGTAGATATTGTAACATGTGTCGTATGTGTATGATCGTAGATGTAAACATATGTGTGACATGTATTCTAGGTGATGTATCATGTTAGAGATTATCATATCTGATTTGTAATTATAAACACGCATGTAGGGTGTTTTATGATTAGTATGTCTTTATGAATGTAGTTGAGTACATTTGTGTAGATAGACATATGTGATGGTAAAATTTCTTGTCTTCTTGCCATCACGATGATGCATGCATGCTAGCGATCAGGGCTCCCTTCGGGTGTGAGCTAATCATAGCATCGCGGTTGCATATATGCTAGCGATCAGGGCTCCCTTCGAGTGTGAGTTAGTCATAGCATCGCAGTTCCATGTATGCTAGCGATCAGAGCTCTCTTCGGGTGTGAGTTAGTCGTAGCATCGCAGTTGCATATATGCTAGCGATCAGGGCTTCTTTCGGGTGTGAGCTAGCCGTAGCATCGCGGTTACATGTATGTTATCGATCAGGGCTCCCTTTGGGTGTGAGCTAGTCATGGCATCACGATGATGCATGTATGCTATCGACTATGTCTCCCATTAGGTTGGTTGAGTGAGTTGTAGCATCATGGAGATTCATACTTCCTATCGACTGTGTCTCCTATTCGTGGTTGAGAGTCGTTAGTGACTGTTAGTATATCCTATCGACCGTGTCTCCCACTCGTGGTTGAGAGGGTCGTCGGTGATTGAGATATGCTACACGGTTATCCTTGGATTGTTATACCTTGGGTTGCCCATGAGACCAGTTGTGGTAGAGTGTTTCTCATGCAACACGTAGCTAAATAGCTACTTCCTGTCTACTCACGAGACCAGTCATGTTAGAGCGTTTCTCATACAGACAGGGATCCTGATATTTCGAACTGCCCACGAGACCAGTCGTGGTAGAGCATTTCTCATGCAGTCCATAGCTAACGAGTGGGATGTCTTGGTCATCTTGATTTCTTGTAGTGGAGCGTTGCTTCCACATATGATGATTTATTGTGGTGGAGCATTGCTCCCACATATGGTGATTTATTATGGTGAAGCGTGGCTCCCACATATGTTGATTGTATTCTGGTACTTGCACTGGTACATGCATATGAGATGTTGTACTCATGGTATTCATTACCTATGACTACTCATGATACTGTGTGCAGTTGAGTAGGGTGACAGTGTAGTAGATGCATACATGTGTACATTCGATGGTGAGTATATTCCTCCTTTGAGACTGTATACCTTTTAATTCCTGTACATTTATTGTTCATGCACTATCTTCTTATATCCGTTGAGTATCTCTTTTGTACTCACCACCCCTGCCTTCCATTATTGTTTCCAGGTTAGCATGTATATGTTGATTGGGTCGCTTGGAGGATTTCTGCCCGCACCGTCCCATTCACATCAAGCATTGATTTTCTCTTGCTTTGGTTTACTTTAATTCCGCATTTTGATTATTGAACTTGTGTTGTAATAATTATCTTGTATTTGGGCTTTTGGTCATGTTGAGCTTTTTCTCTGGTTATGTACTTGGTGTATTAAGTCGTGCCGGCACACAATCGAGTTTTAGATTTTATGTGTGGGGTAGATCCCCTTTTTATTCTCTACTCTAGTTGGTTTTATTATACTGCTGGTTGTGATTACCCTGGTGGGGTATTATTATTACACTGTATAGTTGTGTTTATATGAATTTTGTGAACTCGTATTATGTTGTATCTGAGATTGTCACTAGGGGGTATCGTCCGTATCAACGGGCATGTGTACTTCTGGGGCATGACAAAATTATATTGTGGATGCACATTCATCCCTCTGACAAGGTCAAACCAGCAACACATAAATAAAATATTATGTTTGAGAGGTGTCCTGAGGAAATCGTCTTATGGTTTGTACTATTTATATGATAAATATAGATTCACTATCTGAGTGCATATTCTTTATGTGTTTGAATTTGGTCTTAAACT